>VYZV01016335.1:51970-80675 GCA_013401275.1 Pandion haliaetus
CAAAAAAAACGCTCATGAGGAAAAAAAAAAGAGGGGGGGGGGGAGAGAAAAAAAGTCTCCAAATCCAAAGCACTATGTAATAATACTGTGCAAATACTAAGCAAATCAAGCTCACAAATGTTACGGAATTGTCCTGGTTTCAGCTGGGATAGAGTTAATTGGCTTCTTAGTAGCTGGTACAGTGCTATGTTTTTGACCTAGGTACGAGAAGAATGTTGATAACACACTGATGGTTTCAGTTGTTGCTAAGTCATGTTTAGTCTAAAGTCAAGGCTTTTTCAGCTTCTCGTGCCCAGCCAGCAAGAAGGCTGCAGGGGCACAAGAAGTTGGGAGGGACACAGCCAGGGCAGCTGACCCAAAGTGGCCGAAGGGGTATTCCATACCATGTGACATTTTAGGAACTGGGGGGAGCATCGCCGCTCGGGGACTAACGGGTGTGTCGGTCAGCAGGTGGTGAGCAATTGCACTGTGCATCACTTGTATATTCCAATACTTTTATTATTACTGTTGTCATTTCATTAGTGTTATCATTATCATTATTAGTTTCTTCTTTTCTGTTTTATTAAACCGTTCTTATCTCAACCCACGAGTTTTACTTCTTTTCTCGATTCTCTCCCCCATCCCACTGGGTGTGTGGGGGAAGCGAGTGAGCGGCTGCGTGGTGCTTAGTTGCTGGCTGGGGTTAAACTACAACAGGAATTCACAAGTTATGGTTGCCTATCAAACTATGTTTTACTTCATTATTTGGCTCCCTCAGTGCTTCAGAGTGGCTGTTTCCTCCTTCCTCTGCCATTCCTTACAGGACAGCACCAGCAGTACAAAACAGGGAGTCTCCAGCTCTCCTTTCCGTGTCTGGAATAGCAGTTGCCTGTGGATATCAGGAAGGGAAATTGGAAACAAAGTCCTGCTTCTCCCCGATAGCTCCAAGTGGGAGATGCTCACTCGTGGTTGTACAACACAGCACACCTAACCACGTGGTCAGTGGGCAGAAGCTGTAGAGGAGATGGGTCCTTCATGATGGAGGCAGGATCTTGAGAAAATATCTCTGTAAGGTCTGATGACTTCTAAAGAAGTCTTTTAATCACATGAAAACATTTCTAGTGGTTTGTATTTGTCCAGATCTTTTCTTTTCTGTGTAGCTGTATAAATCACAGAAGAACTCAACTTGGATCAGTGAGAAGTTTTATGGAATCAGGTGGTTTGGGGTCTGTTCCAGTTCTGCTTCCTCTGGTTTCTTTAACCTGACAAATAATAAACTTTCCCCTAACCATCTCTAACTTTTGGGACTCAGTTGAGGACTTACAAGTTGAGTAAATCAGCCTGGGGACAGACAGTAAACATGGAGGATTTCATCCACAGTTTTCTTGAAGTTTTATAAGCAACTGTTAAACAACATTTTTATAATGGGAGGTATCAAGCAGCTTCAGCTATAACATTGACTTGAATATTCAGTTGAAGTGAACTGCAATGTTCCACTTAATATAATCTCAGTAATGTGTTTTGCAGTAGAAAGGAGGGCTCATGATGTGGTGTAAGCGACATTATACACGTGACTTGCAAAGAAAAGAAGTTCTTGGCACCAAATATCTTACCTTTTAAATGTGGCAATGTGCTAAATATGAGTCACAGAATGGAATAATTTAGTGTTTCTTTGTGCATTTCTTGACATGCACTTCAGCAGAAGTACAAAATTTAAAAATTGCTATTTTATTTTAAAAATGTATCTTAAATAATGCTACTAATTACAGCAGCAAGAAAACCATTGTGTGTTTTACATTGGGATATCTGTTAAGCATGGTGTCTGGCAAACGATGCAGCTGTGCCATCTAGGACTTCTCATGCAATTATTAGCCTGGGGGTCTAAGTCTTCACAAAAGTCAGGTGCTCAGTGGTGTGTGAACATATAAATCATCAAAGCAAAAATAACTAAAAAAAGGGATTTACTGGACATCTTTTTATGTCAAAGAATTTTATGAAAATATTCAAAAATTTCAACGTTTTATCAAGATCCATGAGTATGAGCTGGTTTTGGTAAAAATAAATATCCACCACCCCCTGTATTATTAAAATATTTTATCTTTTATGACTTTATAGAGGAAAAAAAAGATTTAGGTAGCTTGGTGTTTGAACTGTTCAAGAAAAGGTTATTTTAAAAGCAAGTTACATTGAGCTAAAAACCTTTGAAAGTCACAGAAATGAGAAGATAAGTTAGAGCTGTAGAGATCGTGTTATTAGATCTGAGGCCTGAAATAGAAGGCAATCCTGGCATTTGGTTTTAAGCCAGTAGACATCTTTGGGCTGAAAAAATAAGTTACATTTGGCCCTTTGCTGAACTTCTCTCTTTAGTACCCCTGGTATATATTGCAATATGGCTTGCATTTGAAACAACGAAAATTAGCTCCGTGATGAAAGGAGACTGTGTTTTCTAACACAATGTGACTGCTAATGGTAGGCTTCAGCAAATACCCGTGGCAACCCAGCAGATTCAAAATAACACCAAAAGCAGGCAAAAAATGCTATGATAGTAAGAACAGCAGTAGAAAACTTGATGCTTGCAGTTGTCTTAACTTGGAAATGTAAAAGGCTGGTATCTCTCTTACACTGCAACGACTCCATTTCCAGGACACCACTGTTCTTACAGCTGGCACTGGTGGTCTTCCCCTCATGTGATCTTCTCAAATTCTCTGTTTGTGGTCATTTCCTCATTCTCCAGCTGCAGCAGAAGTGTTATTTGTGTTATTTCCAGCCCATCAGATGTGGTTTCTCAGTGGTTCCTAATTGTCCATTCCTGGCACGGTCACAAAGCCTCTGCTGCATCCTTCTTCTCTTTGACCCTTTTCAGATTCCACATTATTGATCACACTTTCCACAGTAAGATCTTCACTGTCAACTCCTCTATTTTCCTCTCCCACTTTTTCTTCCTACTCCCTCACTGCTTCAGTGTATCATCACACAAACAAACAAAATCCCCACCTGCTCCTAGGGAAGAGGGGAGAGAGGTGATAGACAGAATAAGCCTGAAGATGTGATAAGATGCTGGCAGACAATATTTTTGTTGCTGGCTGAGCAGTGCAGTTAAGGATGCTCTTCCAAATTGTTACTGAGTGAAAGCTTCTGTGTCCTGGAAGTTTCTTGTGAATGCCATTTCTCAGATCCACTTCATTTTAAGATATTACTGAGCTTTGAAACAAAAATATGCCATGCCCCTTTCTTCTTACTGACAAAACCTAATTTGTTGGAAATGTAAAAATGGAATTATGGGAATATGTATTTATGTTAATGGGAGAAACTATTAATCAAGGTCTTTCAATGTTTTCTTTTTTCTTCTTGTAACTCTTAAATTAGATTGGGTCTTTGTTATCTTTTGTGCTTTGCCTTTGGTGGTCTTGTATGTTTGGAGTGACCACCAGGACTTCCTACTTACACTGGTAGTGCTGCTTGTGGTAGAAGCAAACCCACTGTCAAAAAAAAAGCAAAAACTTGCTTACAAGTTTCGAATATTTGACAAAGGTGGATATTCAGGCATTCACTCAGACCCCTTAAATAAGACTTAATTCGAAATTTCATTTTTCCTGTCCTGCTCAGAGTAAAAAAAGACATAATCAAACCCACATAATTAAAAACAACCCTAAAATATCACTGCAGAAATATGAATAATGATTTATTTAAGAAAAGGTGGGAAAAATAGGAAGTCTTGTTAGAAGGTTTGTGTACAGCCAAATACAATCCAAGAGGAGCATCATCAGCCAGTATATATTGTCATAGTCCCTTCATGGTAACTCAATTAAAATCAAGATGTACAAGCTGAGAATGTCCATGGAAGTGTGCTTATTAAACATCTGCTGTTTAAAAAAGGATCTAAAAATATTCAGAGAGTGAAAAAAACTGTGAAAAGTCCGTTTTCTGTTGTTTTCTCTTTTAAGACATTTAGCCCTGTAGACCCTATATGTAAAGCTGAAAATATATCAAGGTCATTTAATTACAGAAACCATAAAACCTGAGATATAAGATGTGGTATTAAAAGAAAGCTAACTATCTGCTAAACCAATTCAGTCAGCTTCTTTCAGGTACTCAATATAATGTACACATAGAAAGTTATGGAAATTTAAATGAGGGGAACAGTTTTGTAAAAATGATGGAAAAAAAATTGGTAGGACTGGATTGCTTCTTGGTTTGTTTTTATAGCATGCTTCAAGAATAAATTTTCTTTACTGATGCATATGCTAAAAGAATCCTTTGCTGCAGCCTCTCTGCATTGCTTCCCAGAATTTGAGGATAAAATACGTAGCTCTGTTTTTCCTACAGGTTTATTTTAATCAAGGTGAAAAATTACTAGGTTTTGATCAGGTGAACTCACAGAAAAATTACCGAGCTTGGGGAAGGTCAAGCTTCACTAGGATGAGTGCAGGGGTTCTCATTACTGTGTGCAACGTGGTGCTTCTTACTTCAGGTCACGCAGCTGATAGTTTTCAAGGTGAGTCTCATAATGTGAATCTAGGTCCTGTATCTGATAACAGCTTAAATCAGTTGGTTAGTATTCTTTCTGTGTAAGACGAAAAAGGGGAAAATAGATAACTGTCTCTTGTCTCCTTTGTTGCTTAGTAGATTGTAAAATAAATCCAGATAAGTGAAGCATAAGGCTTTTGCTTTATGTAGGTGTTCTCCACTTCTATAGTACCAATACAGTAAAATCACCACATATTTTCCCACCCCCTACGTGCATAAAGAAAAAATAGCTTATGCCTGAGATGTAAAATTAATCTTGTGGAGATCAGCAGCACGCTGCTATGCTCAAATTCTATTGCTTCCATAGAGATTCATTTTCCATTTCAAATTGCTAGGGGAACAATAAAATATTTAGATACCTATGTACGTAGAAATCTTTTGTTGGATACAATTGTGTCCAGATATAGAAGATCTGCAGTTAACTTTGGGGACTGGATCTATGCAGATTAAAAAAAAAACAAAACAATAAAACAAACTAATGCTAGCATCTAAAAATTAATGCTGTAGAACTTTCCATATTATTTAAACTAACCTTCAGATTAAAATTAAATTAATTGGTCATTTGCCACAGTAATAAAAAGTGATGTGTTGTATTAAACCAAGGATGGATGTAGAATGCTATTTATCTAAAAAGCTTCCTCACCAAGCTGAACTCGAAAAACAATGCACAACTCTTGTATAACTTCTCCAGGTTTTATTAGCTCCTTTATTCTCTCCGTGGTGTAATTAAGCAAAAGAAAATGTAGCATACACCCTCTTGAGATACATTAACATGTGGGAAGTTGTGCAGAGATCGGACTAAATTCTTTATAGTCTTCTTTGAACTACATCCATAAAAGCCTTGCAGAAATTCTCCCGTGGAAAGAGCAAATTTCTTCCCAGGTGTGTTCCTACCTGTCTAGGTGACATTTTATTTTTGCCTTTTCCCTCCAGTATAGGAGGTGTAGAGGAACCCTGCATTGCAGTGATAGTTAGCTGCTACGTACTTCACCAAGACAGTGGTATTGGTGGTAGAACTTCACACATCCAAGTGATACGTTTAAATTTCTGTCCTCAAGAATCATAGTTCTCCATTTGACTCCTTGACTTTCTCCTGTCTTGGCTCCCATGCACTAATCTCTCCTGCCTTAAGAGAAGTTTAATGTTTCCTGTGAATTTTCTTCAAACAAAGAGTCCATTATTTAATCCAGTGCACCCAGATGTTCCAGTTGGACTCTGGGAGGGGGTGGGGGGTGAAGAGGAAGCGAGAATCAGAAACAGTAAAACTTTCATAAATGGCTGTTCTGTTGTTATGTCTTTTGAAAATGGAGTATGCGCCCACTGTGTTCCATAAACACATGCATTGCATTAGGTACAAGCCAACGCATTTCATTCAAGCACATCTAAATACTAGAGGGAAACCAGCAAGGAGTTATGGTTGCAGGGGAAAATTAGGGGGAAGAAGAAAGAGTTCTGCCTAGTGCAGTGAGTAATAACTTGATTGGTAGACATTTATAGGGTAATATTGAAAGAGCAAACAAAGGTAAGTCATCTAATTAGGAAACTGAGAAAAAAAACAAGACTCAAGAAAAAGAGGAACTGAAGAAGACGTATACAGCAACAGCTATAAAAGTGTCTGTTGAATTGCTCTTCCTAATGAAGAGCAGGGAGCACAGTATCTGTATCTCTCAAGTTACAGAATGCAATAGTTGTTCCAGTGTAAAACTGGGAATTAAGTTGGTGTTTGCATTTGGCACGCTTTGCGCAAAAGTTCCAAGCGGATGTTTGTACTAGTTTGTCATTAATGGATGTATAACCCTTTCTTTTAAAATTATTATGTTATCCTCACCCACAATGAATTCAAATAAAACATATCAGTCAGTGTATGTGTGTATGCTACCATATTAATAATAATTTGCAGGATGATAGAAATTATTTCAGCTGCCTAATTCAATATGGGAAGTCAGTGAGATCATAAATCATGGAACAAATTATCTTTTATCTTAAAAGAGTGAAAACACTGCCGTTAGATTTATGTGAATGGACATACGGTCTTGCACCTAGCTGTTCTGAAAGCAAATGAATCAAACAGTTTTCCATACGGACCCATTTGAATTTTCAGATCAACAGTTACAACAGCATTTATACTTTTTAGGCGTCCTTCTTAATTTTTTGTCATCGTGTCACTCATTAAATAAATAGATTATTTTAAACCCCTTTAAGTTCCACGATGTTTTTTTTGTTCTAAATTATTTGCTGGGCTGGGAGACTTTAAAGTTTGCATACTACACAAGCACTTTCAGTAGCTTGAAAAGTAATCGCATATCAGCTCAGCTGTAGCAATTGTCCATGTGCACGTAATTTAATCTTCTTCTGTTGTAGGCTCAGCTAAGCCATGTTGCATTAACTCACTTTTACCATGCATATATGCAGATAATTGCTGTGACTCAGCTGACACTCAGTAACTCAAAGCAAGCTGCAGCAACCTGATCATCTGCTTGAGCCCTTTTTTTTTTTAAATTACTGTTTTAAAACAGACCTAATGAAGTTTCTCATTCTTTTTGCTTTTTAAAAATACTATTTCTTTTTTGATTGGGCATGGATCCATTTTTTGTGTGTCGATCAGCCAGGTTCTGCACATCAATTTGGGGCCACAAAGTGAGAGGGGTTACAAAGACTTGTGTCCGCAGCTGCAGCTCATACTGCTGTGAAAAGAGAAGTCCAAACTCCTCCTCTGTCAGAGACACAGGGAGCGAGAGCGCTCATCAACAAGCTCAGCACAGACGAGCGCTTTGGAGCCACGAAACAATCTCCTGCCCACATGGGAGTCTGCAGGAAAGGGTGGGAGTTTGACAGTTTTTTGGATCTGGCCCCATTTCATCTTAATCTGCTCTGGCTCCTGATCTTTTCAAAGTCTCCCCATTGTGCGTGTGATTTCTGCTAAACATGCAGAGAAATTTTTAAGATCAAGACCATATGATATAGCAAGATTAATCTACCCTTTGGCCTTCACCTCTCCCTCCCACTGGGGGAGAGGTTTGGTTCTGCTAATTTGTCATGTTACTTTTTTTTTTCTCCTGCCATCATTTTTTTTCCTCCTCATGGTTCACCTAAATTGGGGATTTTGGCCCAAACACTCTCAGCATATAATGAAGATAAATAGAATTCTTCATGTCCACTACATGAATTTTGAAGACATCATTGTTTATTTCACCCAGTTTTAACGTGGAGAATTTGTAACTCATTTGTAGAATATAAGTGTATTTTCACTTTTATTATATATTGTGGCTGAGTGAATCCCTGTAGGTCTGTGAAGCAGATGTGTTAGTACAGGCAGTATAACAGCTTCATTCCTTCCCTCATCTTCTGCAATGCGGTCAAGTTTTGAATTGTTATGATATGCAGTAATTAAATATGAATAAATAAAATATCACCAGATAATAAAGCTGCAGTCCCCTCTGTCATGTTAAATCATTGATGAGGTGCCTGTGAGTAGGAACTGTGGCTGATGATGTCTTCTGACTTGAAGTCTCTGATTAGTTTTCAGAGCATTTGTGTAAATTTTTCTGTCGTCTTTGCATCAATAGCCAGAAAAAATCTTTTGCCTTAATAAAATATATATGGATCATTATATCCTTCTGCCTCATCAATCCATTCCTTTCATTCCAACACCTGAATAATAACTGGAAGTGGACCAATTTTGCAGATAGCAGCTACATAATTCAACTGTGTTACCTTGTTAGGTATCGGTATGTAATTTGCAAGCTTGTTAGAATAAAGAGTTAGGGTTTTGGGAATAGATGCAGAGTACCTCTATTTATCTATTTCTATTTTTAAAATTATATTTACCCCATAAAAATATTAATTTCAGTGAAGAAATGGAAGAAATAATGAACAAAATTAAAATATTTGTTTGCATTTTTCTGTTTCAAAGTGGCCCAGATGTTAATCCAGGTATTTTAGATCCTATAAATCCTACTCTGCTGGAAATAAAGTCCAACTTCTGTATTCATGCTCTTCTGAAAACTCCTCCTGTCCCCATAATGGCTTTCAACCCATCTAAAACATTACTTCTGTATCTATAGCTATTACTTTTATATCTATAAATAGATTTATAATACATAATTTCAGACTTCACTGTTTGCACTCTACTTCTCTCACCCGTGAGAGGACCAGAGAATATCTAGCTTATAAGTTATGAGAAAGCTGTCATTTGATTTCATTACATGTGAGTATTAGGGGAAAGAGCTCCACTTCAAGAAGGAAAGCAATTTATGCATCAGGTTGGCTATTTCAAAAGGTGCTGCTTGTTTGAAACAGTCAAGGGAGCTGGAATGCTACTGCTCTTCTTCAGCTGTTGCAGTTGGTCACTTAAGACGTAAAGCTCAGTCCATCAAGCGTTCCTTGGTCCTGCCTTTAGACCGTAACTGCTGCGGAAATGCCATTGTCCAGTTGCAATCTATAGGTTGATGGGTTGAGACTGGACAATCAAAGTACTTGAGGGCTTGGTTTACCATGTTCTGTCATGATTGACTGTTGCATTTGCACCGGTTTATCTTTATAACCCTTCCATCTTTTTTTCCAATATTTCTTTATTGTTAGAATTGCTTTTCCTTAAAGCAATGTTTCTGGTACTCTGCTTTTTTATGATTGATGAACTGCACCTTCTGTCACATAAAGGTAGCATGGAATGTAATAATTAGGAAAGAAACTGGACTAGGAGTGATTATTTTTCTTCAGTACTATCACAGAATTCCTGTTAATACTAGAGATGCCCAAGTGAGATTTGGATAAAACCTCTCACACGGTCAAGCAGTCTGTTGCAGCAGCACAGAAGTTAACATATGCCGATTTACCTTTCTGAGCTCCATTTTCATGTAGCGAGGTTGCAACCAGTACTCAAGTTAGCTCTGGGATGGTGCCTCCAGATCTCTCCACTGCAGTCACAAAGTAAACATGCCTCATTAAAAAACTCGCATTTCTTCATAGCATTCTTTCAGCTCAGGAGAACACTCCTGATCTACACAACAGAGTTTTGGCATCTGGAATTACCTTATATCTCCACAGGTTTGCATGCAGGCACATGTAAATGTGGAGTAAGCAAACAAAGCCCAGCTTGTGGCACCTAAATAGAACCACATGCGGCAAACCTCAGCCAGCAACGCAGCTGCCAGCAAAGCTTCAGCGTGCACACATCCCAGGAGCAATGTCAACAGCTGCGAGCCCAACAACATTTCTGGCAGTGATGTTTTCCAGTTTAGGCCTGGCCACACTTTACATCTCTTGCCCATCTGTTTGTTTTGCATTGTGTTACATCATCCCGATTGCAATATTTAAACTATAAAATCATCGGGGGATCATACAGAGGGGGAAGCTGCCTTGTGCAGGTCGCCTCAGGGAGGGCTTTCTATTCATAGAAGTTGGTGTCAGAGAAAGTGCAGAGGCTTTCTTGTGGGAGGAACAGACATATGGGAAGCTGGGACTGACACTGACAAAACCACGGGGAGGTTAGAAACAAATTGGAAAGTTAAGGCAAGGATATTTTGTCTTCGGTGTTTCTACATTTCAGTTGCGAAGCAGTTCTATGATGTTCTTGAAGAGCTTCTTGGGTTGCAGTTACTGGTAGAATGGAAATTAGGAATTCTAGGGACTATATTTTATCATCGGCATTGTTGCCTAATTCAGTATTTTGTGACTTTGAACAACATTGCTGTACATGCGCTTAAGTTTGTGAGAAGGGAGTCACATTTTCTCTTAGAATGTCTAGAGGAAAATAGGAGTATGTCCTGTGAATAAACCTGGGGTTTAAGTTAACTTTGGGGTTCAGCTGTGTTTGGAATGCTTGGTATTTGTTTTTTAAAATATTCTTTTAAAAAAAAGTCTATTGGAATGACTTTTCACTGGAAATAAAGTGTCTTTTTTGAGAATATTGATAGAAAATAAGTTAGTAAACATTGGCTTTACTGGTAGCTGTTCCTTATCTGTTCAGAAACAGCTTCTGAGTATTGCATCCCTTCCAAGACTAGAATACTCTTAAGTTTTGAATAATCCCAAACTTCTAAATGCATGTTTTAGAGAAGTAAGACTTCAAATAAAGAATATATCTGAGAAAATGGTGGGTGAATCACAAAGAATAATATGGCAGAACTTGTTAAATTAATTATTTTTTCATCTTTCATAGTTGCTACATGACTTCAACTCAAAAGCAGCCCAGTGTTTTGTCAACCCATATGACAGCCCTCTTCAAACACTTAGTAGAATTTCATGTTTATTTTAAAAATTAACAATGGATATGGGTCCACATTTTAATTTCTTTAAAATTAATGGAGGAGATGTAGGTCTAGAGATGTTTCTTGGACACCACCTTGTAGAACAAAAAATTACATGGGTCAAAGAATTAAAAAAATGAGACACCCCTATTAAACATTCTTGTCTACTGCATGGTTAGGCTTAGCATACTTTGTTAATCATAGTAATGGCTTTCACTTTGTGGAAGAAGGTCAGCTCAAACTGGGTTTGTCTAGTATCAGCTAAGTTTGTGCAACTTGGTAGTGAAATAATTTTACAAAAAAAATCTCTAAAAACAACGGTCCACTGAAATGTTAGATACTATCATAAATGACACCTGTTATTTTATAAGGTAGAGTGTAAAGCATTGCTTCCAACAATAACTTAAGCAAATGTGTATAAATAGTCTTACCGATGCATAGTTGGCACTCCTCCTGTCCCCCTCTGCCTAGCCGCTGCTTGTTGATTATCATTTAAGCATCAGCTCCATATTAAGCTGTGATCCTTGCTTCAAATGTTTGCAATCCAGACTGCTTCAGAAGATGGTGCAGGCTAACATGTTTTCGGTTGGTTGGTTGACTTTTATTTTGTCTTTTGATGATAGCTTTTCTTGACCTGGGTAGCATGTGTGAGTTTCTGTTTTCGTTTTGTTTTTTCATCTGGACATCCCTATATATGGGCTTAAGAATGAAAGACGTGTTTCTGGAGCAGATTGCGTTGTGGAACATGTCAATAAAGCCATGCCTCCTCAAGCAGCTCTAGCATCACAAAATCAGTTTAGATCTGTCCAGTGAGAGTAAAACAGGATGTTATCCATGAAGTTGGTAAGAAATGTCTTCTCTCAGTATTAAGTTCCATCATACAGTTGGTTTGGAAGGAATGTACATACATCTTAATGGTACTAGCCAACAAAATTCTGAATTGTCTGTGAAGGAGAAAGTCTCCATTTTTGGGGGAGATACCAATTCCGCTAATGCCCTGCTGAGATAAATTCTTAAAGTTAATCAGTCTGGCTTTTGAAGACAAATAAAAGATTTATATCTCAATAATCACCTCACTCAGGAAATGATAATGATTTTAATTCACCCATTAAGCAAGCACTTTTCCCTTGCTAAAATGTTCTTGGACTTTCAGTCACTTTGACATTAGAGTACCTTTCTTCCTTTTACTTATCTTTCAGCTAAATCCAGATAGAAGTGCTGACAGTGAAAATACTTTTGAGTACCTTCTATGAGTCATACTAGGAAGACTTAATCAAAAGATAGAAGGGATATGAGAGGTCCCAAGTGAACACCTGCTATACCTAAATTGACTTTACAGGTTTCTGGCTAACCTGTCTGTGTGAAGCTGTAGTTAGGGAAATTTAACAAGTCCTCCACATGATCTGTTCCAATACTGTTCCAATACTTCCTTATACTTGCAGTTAAAACCACGTTTCCTCATGTCTGAATTAATCTACCTTTCAGAAACTTAAGATCACTCTTCTTTGTCCTATTTGTGATACAACTAATATAAGGAATGTATTTTTTCTTCTTTTCTAAGTATTGAAGTCTGCTACTTTGTCTCATCACTTCCTTTCTGAACTAAGATCCCATTTATATTAGTTACCCTTCATTTGTCTTGTTTCCCAGAACTGTGATCTTTCTTGGTATTCTCTCAACCCTCTGAAGGTGAAAGCCTTGTTTCTAAATGGGAAACACAAAAGTGGATTTGTTGTGTTAGCTAACACTGCAGTAGCCCTGAGGAGAACAGAGTAATTCAGGTGTCCTCTGCAGAGTGCTCCTGTTCGTACTAGCAAGATGATGATCCTTTTGCTGCAGTAGTTTGCTTCAGATTCAGCATGTGACCCACTGCAAAACTTATGTCCCTCTTTGCAGAACTGCTGTTTTAACATTTATGCAACTGACTCATGTAGTGAGCTGGCTTCTACCTTTTTTCTGTTGCTTATTCTTTCCTGGTTGTAGTACTTTGGACTTCGTAAGTTCTATCTGTTTTTTCTGATGACTTTTCCAGTTTTCAGGATTCTTCTAAATACCATTTATGTTCTTCTACAATGCTTACAGCTTTACCAATGGAAGTGTCATCTCCAGATTTAAAATGTGTACTCAGCTTATTAATAAAAATATTGACTGGTACCAGCCTCAGAAACAAAACCCTGGCGAGCTCCTCTGCTCATTCTCTCCCAGTTTGACAGTAAACCCATTTGTAACTACTCTGGTTTGGTTTTCCATTTTAAAAACAGTTTCTGAAGATGGTATTTTCCTAAGGTGTGGCTTGGGTTTTAAAATCCCCATTAGAAAAGTTTGTCGTCTCTACTGTCCATCCACCCCCGTTATCCCATTATAGGAAGACTACTTTGACACAGTTTGTTCTTGACAAAACTACTTAGACTAATATATATAATTTTAATATGTTCTAAGCTTCAAATGGTTTGTTTCCTTTATCATTTTGTATTGTCACAGAACGGTTGAGGTTGGAAGGGAGCTCTGGAGCTCATCTGATCCAATCCCCCTGCTCAAGCAGGGCCACCTAGAGCTAGTTGGTCAGGACTGTGTCCAGTTGGGTTTTGAATATCTCTGAGGATGGAGGCTCCACAACCTCCCTGGGCAACCTGTGCCAGTGTTCGGTCACCATCAGAGTGAAAAAGTCTCTCCTGATGTTCAGAGGGAACCTCCTGTGTTTTGGTTTGGGCCTGTGCCTCTTGTCTTGCCACAACCAAAAGGAGTCTGACTCATCTTCTTTATACCCGCCCTTTGGATAATTTTTTCAATAATCTCATGCTAGGCAGACTGTTTTGCAACTCCCAGTTTTCTGATTTTTCCCAGTTTTAAAGATTGGCACTTGCTTTGACTTTTTCTAGTCTTTTGGAACTTTACTTGTCCTTCACAATTCGCAAAAAATAGTGTCTGTTAGCTCAGAGATTGTCTCAGATGTGTCCCTAAATATTATTCACATCTACCTTATTTGAAAATGTTATATAAGGACTCCGTTTAACCTGTTCTCTTCTTAGTGCATCTTGTCTTCTAATCCTGCTGTTGCTAAAGTTATGGTTTGTCTGATTGCAGTTAGTCTTTTTAATGAAAATTGAAACAAACAAAAAAATTAAACAGCTTCTCATATCCATCTGTTTTTAATGGATAGTTTATATTTGTATACCCTTGTTAATCTAATTAGCTATGTAAGTGCCATGGGAATTTGGTTTGTGCTTAACTGTTGTGACTGTAATCTTTATCCCAGTATAGTGTGTTTTGTTTCTTTGAAGAATAAAAAGGCTTTTAAAACTTAATACTGCACAATAAAGTTGTTAGACTGGTAAGTGCATTATAAATACACAGATTTACTTGAGAAAAAGCATCAAAGCAGAAATAAATAGGACATTCCATTTAAATACGTATTTCCTCCCTCACCACAAATCAGTTACATGGAAAAATCTGTAACTTTAGGAGACCTGGTTTTGAATGGATGTTTCTCAGTAATACCTTTAGCTGATGCTTTCCATGTGAAGCCAGTGTTCTGCAAATGGGGATTTTTACTTTTCTAACCATGGAAAGGACTTGAGCTTATAAATTTCCAGAAGAGTCACTTGAAATGTAAGACGGTTGAAAACAAGTGATACTTTTTCAGACAGCAAGTAGTAGTACCAAAACCCCAGAATTTGTTGGACTGCAACGTTGTCACTTCTCTTAGGCTGGAATAAAAAAAAAAAAACCATGATGGAATGCCTGTACACTTGATGCTTAGGGTGATGTTGATATTTACCATATGGATTGGATAGGAGGTCTGTTTATTCTCAAAGCAAAGAACAAGATGATTTTTAATAGGTAATATGACACATATTACCTCTTTGTGCTGAACAGGAAAGCCATTGATCTTGCTGAACAGAAAAGTTAAGAACTAAGGAATTTGTACCATCCTCTCATTTTATCTCCAATTGCATGAATAAAACAATGCCAAGAAAAATGCCATCCAAATTGTGCAGATAAGGTAAGGCACTTCAGTGATGAATTTTTCCCTGACTTCACCGGGGGTATTTGAGGGATATCTGCTGTTAGAGTATATGCCCAGTAAACAAGCTTTTGTCACAGAAAGAAAAAGAAAGGCATAAGCAAAGGCAGGACACATTTCTTTGTTTCATGAAGAATAATGCTGGTGGCAGTTGTAATCAGTTGTGTCATCTCAACCACTTCCAGTTTAAAGTAACTTTCTGATATTTTGCTCAGTGCAGCTAGTGTGGTAAACCTGCAGAAGTAGGGGGAGTGTTCTGAATATCGGGACAAACTAATGAACAGTTATATTGGCATTGGAACAGCTTGGGTGAAGTATATTGAGCAAACAGTGATAATTAAAAGCTCTGGAAGTGAAGCAGAGTATGTGGTGAGACACACAAGACTACATGTTAAAGATTAGGTGTGTGCTAGCGGTGTGTTTTAGCTAATAACAAAATTCCTATTTCAACTCAGTCTTCAGGTTTCTTAAAAGTAGTTTGTGATAATGCAATTTCAGTTTCAGAAATTAATATTTTACGCATGCAAATTCATTCACATGGATTCAGTAGGAAATACTTCAGATTCATTTAGGCAAGCAGGTTTTTAAGAAGTCTTCTAATTTTGGCTGCCTACAAATGCAGAGTTGGAAAATAGATATTGTGCCTTGTCAGAAAAGCTGTTGCAGTGATGAAAAATGTTTTTTGACTCCTTATTATCACTGCTGTGGGATGGAATTTTTCATGATAGCAGATTCCCTCTCTGTTGAAAAGTAAAATTTAACATCGTAGTGTTTGTATAGCCAAAATATCAACATGGAGGTTTGTGTGAGATTATTCTGGCAAAAAGGTTAGCGCTTGGAGAAGGCAGAAAGATAAAATCTACTCATACACAGTAAGATCATGAAATACAACAAAAATCTTGTGTTGCCGTTTGTATTGAGTAAAAGAGCCCATCCCCATCTAAAGATACTGCTTCTAATTAGGGTATGTTCACCAGTACTCAAAATCTATAATTTATATCTGGTCATTCATAAGTAAGATTCATCCTTCCTAGCTTATAGGTTCCTAAGATAGGTCACAGAAATGAACATGTTCCATTGACTGTTGAAGGACCATGGGGTGAATAGCTCATAAGTATGTATCATATTTTTAGCTTTCTAGTACTAGATGGGTTCAGTCCTCCCAACAGTATCTCTAAGTTATGTAGACAGAAGCATCTTTGATGATAAAGTAGGAAATACTTGAAGTAATGTTTTGATTATACATAAAATCTATTTACTTGTTTAGAAAATCCTTCTAAGTGACTTCATTGAATTTAGAAACAAATGGAGACTTTGAAAGTTATACATTAGAGCAGAATAAGATAATAGTGATAATACATGAATTCATGAATAGCTTCCTTATTTCTAACTTACACAGCATTTTTAGAGCAGTACATACATCTGAAAGTATTCTTAGGTTGGGTGAAGCTATTAGTGTTCCTATGAGCTTCCAAGATTCTCCATTTTATTGACTTGCAATAAGACATAGATGGCTTTAATTGTTTGTATTTTACTGTATGTAGCTTTTGCCTTGTCAGTGAATACTTATCCCAGTTTCAGATTTGAAGAATAATTTTTCACATGAAAGCAAATGTAGCTGTTTCTAGATTTTATATCCCAGTGAAAGCATTTTTCTTGGTAGAAAAAAAAAAGGAGATTTAGGTATTTGCTACCACAAATATTCGGCACACACTTGACATAGACAGTATTCCTAATCTCTATCATGAGCCGTGGACTGGTTACTGGTAAGAAATCAAATCAGAAGATAAGATGTCTCAAAAGCCCATGCATTTACAGTGACAGATAGCTTAGTGCATGGGATAAAACTTTAGGATTTTGTATTCTATGCATACATCATTGTCCATCTGCATCAAGAACACATTGAATGGGAAGACATGAAGAACAAAACTGAAGTAGGCACAGCCATGACAGTAGAAGATTTGAAATTACTTAAACTGTGTAACACCCTATATCCCTTTCATTTCTGGAAACTATATGATAGTTACCCTTCTTAACACGTTGTAATTACAAGTCATAGCTGCCACTGATTCATCAGTAGGGTTGGGTGAATTGCAGTGTATATCAATGCCACTAGACAGGATGGTACCATTTCCCTTTTGCTGAAGAGAGTGAATCCTAGTTCTGCAAACAGAATATTACTGGTTTTAATTGAAGGCATGAATGCAACTGAAAAGTAAAATCTTATTAGCTGCATTAAGAATTAGCAACATGGAACAAATTAGTCTTAACATTAAAAACTAAAATCAGTACTGCATTTGGGGTAATGATCTACTGATTGGCCTGAGGACATGGCTAGTGAGGCTAATGTCTTTAAGCACTGATAAAAGGTACCAGCCTAAGGCTTACAGTAAAGTGGCTTACCAACAACCACAGACATCCTTGATCCTCCCTACTTGCTTATCTGTAGGATACAGCTGTTGCTGAAACCAAGTTAAATGTTCTCATCTTAGAGAAACAGATTGGCAGGGATACTGAAAAAAATAAGTATCTATCCCCTACACATGGACCTCAGTGAAAAGTAAAACATAGCAGAGACTGATATTTTAGCCCAGAAAGAACTCAGGAAGGCCATACACTCAACTTCTGAGTAGCTGACAAGTAAGTCTTTTTGATCTCCTGGTAATTTAGATAACTTTTCACAGTCTTCTCTAGAAACACATTAAATTTGTTCATTTTATGACACATTTATTGCAGATTAGTTACTCTCTGCTGCTTTCTTGCCATTGTAAAATCTAATGAACATAGAAGCTAATGAAACATTTTGGAAATGAAACATCACAGAGCTGGAGACTGGAGGCGTTATGATTCTGCGTGTTAGTATCCCGTAATTACCTCATGCTTACAGTTTATCCATTTGACAACAGGAAGAATCAAGAGCTCACAAGTAAATATGTTGGGGTTTTCCTAATTGTACCAGTTCCTACTGCTCATTGACACCACCGTGCAATCTCAGGAACTTTGTGTTGCTTACCTTGTCCCTACGGTGTCTCAATGATGTCAGATCGTAGCCCTGGGATTTTTCCTCTTTTTTTCTCAGCCTTATTGTTGTTAATGTCCACTAAATGCCTCAGACCTCTGTGGTAGTATTCCATGCTATAAAGGGACTGCAGTGTTACATTGTCAGTCTTGCTGCCCATAGCCTGTACTCTCCTACTTTGTAGTTCTGTCTGTAGTTATACAATAGAACATCTTATTGCAAGATGTTTTGGCTGGTAAAACTTTCTTATTTATGTGGTATTCTGAGTTGGAAAGCAATAAAGCCTGTGATCAGACCTTAAAGTTGACCTTCTTTTGCTTCACGTTACCATGGGTATCATCATTTTGTTCCTTTAATCTTAGTCAGTCGATGGTGAGAGGAAGGAGTGGGGCTCCGTGATACATTTCTTTCCTCACTGAACATACCACAGAAACTCCTGGTGTTTCTTCTTGGCTGAGCATACCCACATGAGTGAGAAAGACAATATAACTCACTTCTGTCAGGAGTTCAGATCTATTTATGATACAGTTTTGGCATCAAAAGAAAATCAGGGGGAAAAATGGTCTTCTATATCACGGCTTACCAAGGACCCATTGTACAGTTATCAGAATACCATTGATGAGGAGAAGGTATGTATTTACTTCCTTACTGGTATAGATTCTGTGTAGAAAATATGGGTTTAAAAAACACACTTTTTTTTGGTTCATTTTCCCTTCTTCTTTATGTACACATAATTCTCCTACAGCAACAGGCAGATTATGGTAATGTCTTAGAGGAGACAAGCAGTGGTTGTGTGGTTACTGAGTGGGATCTTTGCCTGCAGTAAAATTTTATTTTCCAAACTAAATGTGACAACAAAATTGCGTATATACACTGTTTATGGGAGCTGAGACCTATTTACAACAAGCAGCATGGTTATATTCTACTCACAACTGGAAAGCCTTTTAGACTCTGTAACTAGTCTTGCCACAGCCTTTCAAGACGTGAGTTGCTTGACCCTGGTGTGCACAACACTGAAAACTTGCCCACATGGTTCTCCATGGGTCATACCATAGCCCATATAATTTGTGAATAAACTTGTAAACCCATAGGAAACATGGCACTTGACAAAATTTACCTTAGGGTTCACAGTGCTATTTGAGCAAAGAGAATATATACTCATTTGAACTACGACCTTTTAAAACTTCGACTTGTGAATTATTTTTGAGAGGAAAAGGAAAATTGTGCCGAAGAAGTTTAGGGAAAAAAAAGGTTTGTACAAATAGAAAATCAGGGAAAGAGAGAAAATTTCTGTGACACAGACTAAAAAGAAGAGAGAGTTGCCCTGACAGCAAAGAATGCTAACAGCATCCAGGGCTGTATGAACAGGAGCGGACTCAGTAGAGAAAGGGAAGTAATTAGTCTTCTCTACTCAGCACATGCTTGGCCACATCTGGAATACTGTGTCCATTTTAAAATCCCCCAGTTCAGGGAAAACATCACTAAATTGGAGGCAGGTAGAGGAGGACCATCATGATGGTGGGGAGCTGGAGCACTTGCCCTGTGAGGAGAGGCTGATAGAGGTGGACTTGTCCAGCCTGGAAAAGGAAATGGCTTCACGGGGACCTGCCAGCAGCCCCAGTGTCAGTGGGGCAGCATCTCTTCTCCATCAAGATGATGGAGTCAGGCTCCTCACAGTGATGCATGGTAAGAGGATGAGAGGTGATAGGTATAAATTGAAACAAGAGGTTCAGACTGGGTATAAAGAAAAACATTTTCACTGTAATGGCAGTCAGGCATGGGAATGAGTTTGCCCAGGGAAGCTGTGCAGTGTCCATCCTTGGGGATTTTCCAGAAATAACTGGACAAAGCCCTGAGAATCACAAAATCACAGAATGGTTGAGGTTGGAAGGGACCTCTGAAGGTCATCTGGTCCAACTCCCCTTCTCAAGCAGAGCCACCTAGAGCTGGTTGCCGAGGACCGTGTATACAAGGCTGGAGATTTCACAACCTCTCTGGGCAACCAGTTCTAGTGTTCAGTCACCCTCACAGTAAAAAAGTTCAGTCAGAACCTCCTGTGTTTCAGTTTATGCCCATTGCCTCTTGTCTTGTCACTGGACATTGCTGAAAAGAGCCTGGCTCTGTCTTCTTTGCACTCTCCCTTAAAGTATTTACATTGATAAGATTCCCGAGACTTCTCTTTTCTAGGCTTTTCTAGGAGAGATGCTCCAGACAATCATCTTCATGGCGCTTTGCTGGATCTTCCCCAGTACCTCCACATCTCTCTTGTACTGGGAAGCCCAGAACTGGACACAGCACTCCAGGTATGGCCTCACCAGTGCTGAGTAGAGGGGAAGGATCACCTGCTGGCAACATTCCTCCTAATGCAGTCCAGGATACCATTTACCTTCTTTGCAGCAAGAGTGCATTGCTGGCCCATGGTCCTTTTGTTGTCCACCAGGACACCCTGGTCTTTTTCTGCCAAGCTGCTTTTCAGCTGAGTGACCCTCAGCATATATTGGTGGATGGGGTTGTTTCTCCCCATGTGTAGGACTTCGAAGTTCTCCCTGTTGGACTTCATGAGGTTCCTGCCAGCCCATTTCTCCAGCATGTCAAGGTCCCTCTGGATGGCAGCATGACCCTCTGGTGTATCAGCCACTCTTCCCAGTTTTAAGTCATCAGCAAACTTGCTGAGGGTGCTCTCTGCCCCATCATCCAGATCCTTAATAAAGATGTTGAGAAGGACTGGACCGAGTGTTGATCCCTGGGGTACACTACTAGTTACTGGGCTCCAAGTAGACTTCATGCAACTGATCACCACTCTCTGGGCCCAGCCACTCCGTCAGTTTTCAATTGGCCTTGCTGCCTGCTCGTCATGTCCATACATCAACAGCTTGTCTATGAGAATTTTATGGAGACAGCATTGAAAGCCTCACTGAAGTCCAGGTAGACAATATCCACCGCTCTCCCATCCTCTACCAAGCCAGTCATTTCACTGCAGAAAGTTAGCAAGTTGATCAAGAATGACTTCCTCTTGGTAAATCTATGCTAACTACTTCTGATTATTTTCTTGTCCTTAATGTGCCTTGAAATTATTTTCAAGATTCATTGATGTGAGGCTGACCTGTCTGTAGTGCCCTGGTGTCGTGGTTTAACCCCAGCCAGCAACTAAGCACCACGCAGCTGCTCACTCACTTCCCCCACACACCCAGTGGGATGAGGGAGAGAATCGAGAAAAGAAATAAAACTCATGGATTGAGATAAGAACAGTTTAATAAAACAGAAAAGAAGAAACTAATAATGATAATGACAACACTAATGAAATGACAACAGTAATAATAAAAGGATTGGAATATACAAGTGATGCACAACGCAATTGCTCACCACCCGCCGACCGACATGCCCGTTAGTCCCCGAGCGGTGATCCCCCCTCCCCCCACTCCCCCAGTTTATATACCGGGCATGATGTCACGTGGTATGGAATACCCCTTTGGCCAGTTTGGGTCAGCTGTCCTGGCTGTGTCCCCTCCCAGCTTCTTGTGCCCCTCCAGCCTTCTTGCGGGCTGGGCATGAGAAGCTGAAAAACCCTTGAGGTGATATAAACCCTACTTAGCAACAACTGAAAACATCAGTGTGTTATCAACATTCTTCTCATACCTAGGTCAAAAACATAGCACTGTACCAGCTACTAAGAAGCCAATTAACTCTATCCCAGCTGAAACCAGGACACCTGGGTACTCCTTTCTTCCCTTTATGAAGATAGGAGTGAGATTTGCTGGGTCTTCAAATGGCTATCCCAATCGCCATTATCATTCAAAGATTATTGAGAGTGACTTTGCAATGACATCAGTGAACTCCCTCAGAACTTGTGGGGTGCATCCCATCAGGTCCCGTGGGCCTACGTATATCTACTTTGCTTAAGTATTCTCTAATTTGATCCTCTTCCACCATGGGTAGATCTTCCTTTCTCCAGGCTTTCACCCTGCTTCTGGGACCTGGGATTCTGAAGGCCAGTCTTGCTAGTAAAGACTGAAGCAAAGAAGCCATTCCATACTTTAGCCTTTTCCATGTTCTGTGTCACCAGGTCCCTGCCTCATTCAGCAGTGGGTGCACATTTTCCCTAGTCTTCTTTTTGTTCCCTATGTACGTAAAGAAGCACTTCTTGCCCTTGACATCTCTCATCAGATTCAATTCCAGTTGGGCTTTGGCTTTCCTAACTATGTCTCTGCATGCTCAGACTTGCTCTATATTCCTTCCAGGTTACCTGTCCGTGCTTCCACCTTTTTTATACTTCCTTTTTATGTTTGAGTTTTCCCAGGAGCAACTTGTTCATTCATGCAGACCTCCTGGCATTTTTTCCCAACTTTCTCCTTGTTGAGATGGACTGTTCTGGAGCTTGGAGGAGATGATCCCTGAATATTAATCAGCTTTCTTGGGTCCCTCTTCCCTCCAGGGCCTTAGCCAATGGGACTCTTCCAAGCAGATACCTGAAGAGTCCAAAGTCTGCTCTTCTGAAGTCCAGAATCGTGATCTTGCTTTTTGCCCTGCTCCATCCCCTCACAGTCCTGAACTCCAGTATCTCATGATCACTGCAGCCAAGGCTGCCTTTGGCCTTCACATTCCCAGTGAGCCGTTCCTTTTTTTGTGAGCGTGAGCAGAACATCTCTCCTCAGTAGTTTCTCTATCACTTGGATCAGGAGGGTGTCACTGATGCTCTCCAGGATCCTCCTGCACTGTTTATACCTTGCTGTGTTGTTCCTCAGGTTGGTTGAAGTGTCACCCAAGTGGACCAGGACTGTGAATGTGAGGCAACTTCAAGCTTTGAGCAGAAAATCAGACTAGAGAACTTCTCATGTCCAACCTGGATTATCGTATGATCCTGCGATGATTGTTCGTTTCTCAGATTAGCATATAAACATATGATCATCTGTGTTTCTGCTCCAGTGGGGAGAGGTTTAATGTTCAGCTAGCTGCGAGAGGTGGCTTCCTCATAGGATAATATGCCACTAGTATAAGGTTACTCAAATAACAGGTCATGGTCTATATGTAGCCCCTCAGGACAATTTGCAGACTACTCCTAACATCAACCTTTCTAAGGAGACTGTCAGTAGTGAGGAGTGGTCAAATGCCATAGTGGGCACAGCCAGCTGCCAGCTTCCCTTTTCCCCTGAAATCGTAGCACCCCTACGGTGCATGTGAGGCATGTGAGCAGGAGCACTTCTTGCTATGATAGAAGGAAGGTGGTGGCAAGATGCTGTTAGCCTCTGCAGTTCAGGTCACCCACATCGTTCTTGCCTATGTGTGACAAAACCCCAGATGAAGAAGAATAACTTTTTATTAATTATTTTCCTTTCATTTCTGAATGGATTGCATGAAAATGATACAAGGGTTGTTTTGAGTGTTGTCCTCAACAGCATTGTGTCAGTAGGATGGAAAGATAACCTGGATGAGCATTTAGTTGCCAGGCCCTTTCCAATACTATGAGAGGAAATAAGCATTCAAGTACAGAATCTTATCTGTAACCTCATTCTAACTCTGGGTGCTTATAAGGTATTGGGAGAACTTGAATGAGTATTAACGGATGAGAGTTAAGTTTTAGTGCATACCATGAATTGCAAGAGAGGGATGTAGATAATTGTTTTCTTTACACGTTCGAAACAGGAAAGCTTTTACATAGCAAAGTATATTACAGAAAGTAGCTGGCTGAAAACTGGACTCTTAAGTTTTCCTACTAAGTGAATGACTGTATTCTAATGGTTTTGGCTTGATTGGGTCATTCTACTTTAGTCTTGTTATTTGTTGACCATTAGAATATGCAGTTCCCTTCCCAATTGATTGCTGTGAACGGGGCCCACACTGGGATTACTTTGTAGTTTTACAAGGTCAAACAAGTTGGCTGTTAGGTATTTGGACATTTTAAATCTTTTTTACAAGAAAGGTAAAGAACCTGTTTACATTTGACATGTATAGGTGGTTTCTGGAGCAGCTGCTTACGCCAGTACATCAATGTAAGGTTCCTGCTGTAGTTACCTAGTGGAATCTATTTGAAAGCTTTCATCTGATTCCTCCTGTTTTCAGCTGATCATTTCCTCTTACAACAGAGTAAATGTTTTACTCCGTTTCCACTCGTCTTTCAGTATAAAATGAGAGTAGTCACATAAAATGTCAACAGAAAGAAATTAGCTACTATTGGGAATTAGGAAGGTGGGATAGTTTGGGAAGAAAAGCTTCTTTGGGAAGACCAGGGTATTTCTTTGGTCCTCTCAGCTGTGCTGGATGTTCCCTCAGTAACACATCAGTTCTTGCTTCTATTTCCTTCAACAGCTTGATGAAATACAAACAGTTAGGGCAGCCAAGAGAAATTCATTTCATGACATCATTCTCTGGTGGATAAGTTTAAGTTAATCAGTTATGCTCAATTTTATTTCTTTGTTCTCTAATCTGTCTAAACTATGTTACAGGCTCCACTGATCATCTGTGAAGACTAAACAATGTGCAGGCTTGTACATGGTGTTTTCTGACTAGGGAGAAAAAAATCTTGTTTATTTCTCTTAACCTATGTTGAGGAACCTTAACCACAGGAAGAAAATGGGAAACAGGTCTGATACAGAAATAAATGTTTACTGATGTATTTTTAAACAAGTGAAGTATACTGACATCGTCAGGTGAAGACAGTATAAACATTGCTGCAGACTTCTAATTGTATATTGGCTAAGAAGTGGAAATCTTTTTTTTCCCCAACTGTGTAATATGTCTGGTAATAAATTTAGTATCCATTATGAGTGCAAGACATCAGCGTTATGCACACTGAGTTCATTCATCCTCAGGCCAGGAACCATTTTGCAGGCGTAATGCAACAAAGCCTACAGAGCTGTGTGGGTGTATATAAACTCTAACCTGAACATCTTGCAGTGTTCTCAAGTGGGAGGGTAATTTCGCCTCTTCATTGATTTTGCTGATGTCTCTTATGAGCAAGTAGTGCCATTTCCCCCAACCTGTGATGAATTGAGTGTGCTATACAATGTGGGCTGTTGCTCACCAGAGGATTAAGCAGGAGCAACAAACCTGCTTTACTTTCTTCAAACCTTTCATGGGTGACAGACACCTGCGTCATCTTGTACAGTCTTAACATTTTGATATATAAAAGCAGCCTTCTGGTTCTTCTAGAGGAGACTGCCTAGGTTGACAAAGATGCTTACATTGCATTTGGATTGTTTACAGAAGAACCACTGCATCACTTGTGCTAAAATCTTCAAAAGCAAATTTTATGTCTAGTTTCAGCACTGTTAAATTAAGCTGTCCCAAGTACCTGCAGTAACCATGGTATCTAAAAGTCTGGATTACTGCAGCAGTCCTTTGTTTGGGATGTGGTACATACTGTACTTGGATTTTAGTGGAGCCATTTATACAGATTTTCTATTTTCCCATAAAACTCCTCAATATGAATGAAAACAAGCGTGGGCTAAATGTTTGTGCTTTTCAATGCTCTTTCTGTTACAGAATCTTGCTGGCTTTCTTAATTGCTAACTTATGCAGTTTCTTTGTCTTTTAGAATGTCGGGTGGTGAAATCCACTTCCTATACCAAAATAGCTTCGACTTCACGTAGGAGCACCACCAAGAGCCCGGGCCCATCCCGACGCAGCAAGTCTCCTGCTTCTACTAGCTCAGGTAAAGCACACAAGAAATCTTTCTTAAAAACAGCAACCAATCTGTTTCAATACAGTTGGCAATGTGCTTAAAATTCCACGTTTCTGTGGAAAAACATTGTATGTATGAAACAGTTGATAGTACAAATTCACTTGTTCCCTCAGTTGCATCTCAGATGTAGTGTCTTCCCAATACAAAATAATTCTACAGTGTTTTATCAATCATACTCTGGCATTACCATGGTTCAATTTACTTCATTTTCCGTGCATGATTTTGCTGCCAGTACCTAAAGACTGACAAAAAGAGGTATTCTTTGTACTAGGAACTGAATAAGCACAATGCAGAAAGTAGTCCAAGTCATGCAGCATAAGGTCTGTGTCTGCAAAAGGTTGATTTCACAGTCTTTTTTTGTATTTTGTTTCTGAGGGAGCTAAGAGGCAGCAGTGAGGAAAGGGTAGGTTAAAGACAATGAGGATATCGAGGAAAGGGGGGCAGGGCAGAGAAATAATGCCATTACAGATGTGAATGTGAGGTGCAAAGATAGCTGAGAAAGAAATAAGTCAGAGTTGACCTAACAAACCAGTGGTGCATGCTGGCGAAGACACAGCAAAAAGCTTTTAAAAGTTCTGTCTGAAGGGCCTTGCTTTGGCTGCCTTTGCAGCTGCTCCCACTAAATAGTCTATGACTAGTTCCCCCCTACAGCTTTTTCCCAAGCAAAACAAATAAATAAATGAAGAAGTGCATTAGATAATTTGCCAGCATTGGTGCCTGAAAGTACAACTAATACTTGGCGTGGGCCAGTTGAGTAGACCCAATGCAGCATTTGCAGCATTGCTTGCGAATATGGATTTTTTAAGAGGCAAACATTAGAGCTGTCTGAAAGCCACCTCACTCTCTCTGCCCTAAGTCTTCTGCCAACAGGGAAGCAAACATCATACTGGGACTTGCATCCAGCACCATAAGGTCTTTATGGGGAGGTGGTCATCAGAATGGCCCAGGTGCTCCCCACTGGTTTCAAAAAGGGGAGCCACGCACCAGCTGGAACCACATTTTTCACAAGAAGACTAAGCTGAGAAGAAAACCATTCTTGCTCAGGGAAGGAGGAGAAGGAGAGACACAATGAGAGACAGAGGTGTACACGTGGGTAGCAGGGCTGGGAGGCAACGTGCCACCTACACATCCTAAGAACAGCTGAAGTTGAGAAACCTGAAAAGAGGTAATGGGAAGAAGTATCAATTGTGGGGAACAAGCCCAGAGTAGCTCTTTCTTAAATATATATTAAATAGCTTTCTTTGTAGCTAGGTGGAACAGAGTTAAATCAAACTTCAGCAAGAGAGGCCCTCTTTGGTGTGTGAGTGTTATGGACTCTCTGTTTTTTTCTAATGAATATTCATTTGGGAGTACAGGTAATGGACACTGAACTGTGTATGTTCATTTCTCTGTGGAATAACTGTCCTGCTATGCATAACAAATGTTTCTGCTATGGGGCTAGCAACATTTTTGCCATGTTGACTATGTGATACCTTGTTGGTTTTGGTCCTGAGAGAAATAGTACTGTTGTTACTTAAGCGTGCAGGAGAAGTGTAGGTGAGAAAATCTTAATTTCTTGCAGTTCAGTTTTACAAGGGTCTGAGCAGAATACCATTACATGTTCAATCACTGCAAAAGGTCAGGAGTTTATTTTACAGCTTGTGAAAAAAAAAAGAATGTTTTCATTATGCCACAATAGTAATTAATATATCATTAAATTTATAACAAGAAAAGAAACAGTATAGGGGAGGTACTGAAAATGCAAACCATTTTGGATGGTTCTGTGCTCATGACAGATTTACCCATCTTAAAAATATCTTATGTAAAAACAATAAATTCACAGAAAATAGGCACGTACTAGTTTGTCAGAAGATGGTCCATGACCTTGTCTGTTTGTCATCGTCATTTGGACACTGTAATTAAGATTTTCATAGAGGAAGACATCGGATGAAGCCCTACAGGAATGTATAGGATGCTGACAGAACAGTCTGTCAACTGGTAGGAGCCTGGGTGAAGAACTGGCTGAAGGGCAGGGCTCAAAGGGTTGTAGTCAATGGGGCTGCATCTGGCCAGCGACCAGCGGTGTTCCTCAGGGCTTAATTCTAGGGCCAGTTCTGTTCCATATTTTTATCCGTGATCTGGATGCAGGATTTGAATGCATCATTAGCAAGTTCGCTGATGATACCAAACTGGGAGGTGCTGTTGACTGTCTTAAGGGACAAGGGGCCTTGCAAAGGGATCTAGATAGATTGGAACATTGGGCAATCATCAATGGCATGAAATTTACAAGAGCAAATGCCAGATTGTGCACCTACAATGGAGTAACGCTGGGCACAGATATAAATTGAGAGAGGAGTGGTGGGAGAGCAGCCCTCAGAAAGGGATCCGGAGGTGCTGGTCGACAGCAGGCTCAGTAGGAGTCAGCAGTGAGCCCTGGCAGCCAGGAGGGCAAAGCCCATCCTGGGGTGCATCAAACAGCATAACCAGCCAGTCAAAAGGGGTGATTATCCTGCTGTATTCAGCGTTGGTGCAGCCTCACCTTGAGTATTGTGTGCAGTGCTGGGCCCCCCAGTTTAAGAAGGAGGTGAAGGTACTTGCATGTGTCCAGAGGAGGGCAACAAAACTGGTGAAAGGGCTGGAAGGCATGTCCAATGAGGAGCGGCTAAGGACTTTGGGTTTGTCTAGTTTGGAGAGAAGGAGGCTGAGGGGTGACCTCATGGCTCTCTACAGCTTCCTGAGGAGGGGAAGTGGAGAGGAAGGTGCTGAGCTCTTCTCCCTGGGATCCAGTGCCAGGATGTGTGGGAATGGTTCAAAGCTGCATCAGGGGAGGTTCAGACTGAACAGTAGGAGACTTTTCTTTACCAAGAGGGTGGTCAGACAGTGTGTGGTAGATTGATCCTGGCTGGATGCCAAGTGCCCACCAAAGCAGCTCTATCACTCCCCTCCTGAGCTGGGCAGGGGAGAGAAAAATCAAAAGGCTCCAGGGTCAAGATAAGGACAGGGAGATCACTCACCAATTACCATTGTAGGCAAAACAGACTCAACTTGGGGAAAATTAATTTAATTTATCACCAATCAAATCAGAGTAGGGTAATGAGAAATAAAATCAAACCTTAAAACACCTGCCCCCCCACTCCTCCCTTCTTCCCAGGCTCAACTCCGCTCCCAATTTCTCCACCTCCTCCCCTCCAGCAGCGCAGGGGGATGGGGAATGGGGGTTGGGGCCAGTTCATCACACGTTGTCTCTGCTG
>VYZV01016335.1:81304-148850 GCA_013401275.1 Pandion haliaetus
CGTTGCTGAGTGGCTTGGCCGTGGCCAGCGGTGGGTGCGTCTTGGAACTGGCTGGCATTGGCTCTGTCGGACATGGGGGAAGCTTCTAGTAGCTTCTCACGGAAGCCACCCCTGTAGCCTCCTGCTACCAAAACCTTGCCACGAAAACCCAATACAGACTGGAACAGACTTCTGGAGAGGTGTCTCCTGTCAGTGTTTAAGAGACATTTGGGCAATGCCTTTAATAGCTTGCTTTAACTCTTGGTCAGCCCTGGACTGGTCAGGCAGCTGGACTATATGATTGTTGTAGGTCCCTTCCAACTGAACTATTCTATTCTATTCTATTCTAAACTCATTACAGCTTGAAAAGGATAAACAACTGAAAATGTTTCTAGAGAAGTTAATTTTAATGGGGACAATGGCTCTGATTTGGCTGGCTGTACCTCTTGTGTTTGCTGTCTGCAAACAGTGAAGTCAAATTGTGTGAATATTACAGGAAGCCTATTTCTAACCTTACATACATGAGTATTTGCATCAATATTACTGTCATAAAAGGAAACAATATTGTACTAAGTGGACACTTGCCCTCAAGAATTGTTTTTAGATAACATAAAACTAAAACCAATCAATGAATAGATTTTAAAAATATAGAATTTGGTATTAGACACTGCATGAAAAAACCAACAGTGGAAAGAAAAGAAACACTAGACTCTTAGATGTTGTTAGACAAAAAACAAAGTTGTCCCATGAAATGCATACAGTATGTACAGATTTCACTATTCTGCCATCCAGTAGGCCTAAAAAACTGCCTATTTATTAGAATTATGTACCCATGGCAGTAGCACAATAGAGAAATTACCATCTCGTGCATCTAAGAGCAGATAATTTTCTCCATGTTGTCTACATTAAACATCTCAGTATTAGGGAGTCTCCTAAATGACTAGTGCATAATTGGAAGTTCCACTTTTGTTGTCACGTTGTTAGTGCTAAGCGTATATATATGTATTTTTTTATTCTATGCTTTTAAACTGCTTTCAGTTCATCTTTAAGCTACTGTTAGGGATTTCTCTTTCATTAGGGATAAAAATAAAAAATGCTCAAGGAGAACAGTAGATTCTTTGCTTAGATCAAAGACAATACATACACATTCCAAAAATGAAAGAATGTATCATTTTGTGAAGAGTTGTATCATAGAAGAAAGTTGAGAAAAGTAGGGATAAAGGGCAGGCAGAAAGCATTTTTGACAGTGTACCCTTGAGAAAAAAGCTAAATGACATGTAAGAAGAGCGTGTTGCTAATTAGAAAGAATCTGATTCCACTTGTTTGATTCTTGCTGCATTTTGAAAAGTCTGCACATTCTTGCTATGCAAAAGGATCAGATGCCTGCATTGGTCATCAATTGATGCCCATATCAAGATAATACATATGGATAACTACATGGGTCAAAAAAGAAAAGTTGCATAGACAAAGAGTGTGTGAAAAATATGTAGAATTCTCAAGTTGGATATTAAAACTGATAAAATCCTAAAATGAAGGGATATCCTTGACTTACCCTTAATTCTCTACTGTATACATCTATAGTATGGTATAGCCTTTAATGTAGGTATTCAACATTATTTTTCTTCTCATCCAGCACAGGACAGCTGATCGGGATTCATCATTTTTAGAGTTAATGAAGGTACAGTCTTTGGGTCATTTCCCCATTATTAGAGAAATGGATGTGTAAATGAGGCTAGGACATGCAGACAGTCTGCTTTGGTTTAAGCACTTAAATACCACCCTCAAGAACTGTTTCCCTTCTTTGGCACAGAATTTCAAGTGGTAAGAGTTAAGCCGAACTTTGGCTTGAACTAAACATTCATAAATGCAGTGAAGTCCATGAGTCCCTTGTTCTGAACAAATAGTGGTATGGGGTGATGAACTTTAATTTGTCCCAATAGCTTCTGAAGTTGCTTACAGAAGTCAAAGGGGTTATTTTGGGGCGTTGGTTGATTTGTTTTTCTTTAATGTCTGTGTCTCGTTTTTGCAATACCATTTTACCAAAAGCGGTGCTTTAAAGATAAATTCAGTAATGTTAACAAAAGTTTTTTAGAGAAAATTCTGCTTGAAGCCCCTCACCCCTAACATGTAGAGCTTTCTGTTTCAGTCTCACCTTTTTGTGGTGGCCCTTGACTGTGTGCAGGAGCAGACAAAGGACCCTGAGCATCCCCCCTCCTTGGCGAGCCCCCAGCCGCTGCTCTGGAGAAACATTTCCCTCATCATCTCATCTGGTACTGGGGGCAAAGGGCTCTCAGAGACATTCCCAAGGGTCTTAGATAACTTTCACCTTGCCTGGAGATGTCTTTCCCCCTCCATTGCCTGTAAAGGCAGCATCTTTGGTGAGCCTGAAAGCCTCATACAGAACGTGCCATAACAACACTGTCGGGCTTTGCCACATGGCCACGGGAGTAACAGCATGGGAACAAGAAGATAAAAAATACTGTCCCACAGGCTCTGGGACACGCTGCCACAGCAGCATGGGGGAAAGGGTGGAGCTGCGAGTGGAAAGCAGGCTGCAGGGTTGCAGAGAAAGACCCTTAGTGACACCAGAGGCCATACTAGTGCTCAGTGCCACGCAGGTTCAGATCTGTACGCTGGTTAACTGAGGGCAAGGAAATATGTGTCAGTCTGTAAGGGAATGACAGACACGCATTCCTCACCCTTTCTTGAGCTATAGTCTACAGTGAGATAAAAAGCTGCATCTGCTTTTACACCATTTCTTGACATATTTAATAAGATTGTCTGCATTTCCAGAGGTAGTGGTCACCTTTCTTCTGTCCTTGCTTTTTCCTTTTTTTTTTTTTCCTTAACAGAGCATATGCTTAATGTGCTTTTATTTTCCTGGTACTTTTTTCTTAAAAAAGAGTACATGCAAGCTAGGAAGATCTGTGGCAAGGGCTGACTTCTCCATTATATGTTTTTTTCAGTTTTTTATTTACATCTGACAGTGTTTCAAAACAGTACCACAAGACAGAAATCTCGCTGCAGGAGGATTGCTTTCTGTTTTTTTACAAATGCATTTGAGGTATTGTCTGCTTCAAAATGCTTTCAGTCTAAATAGAGAAGAGAAGCAGGGAACAAGGCAAAGAAGAGAAGCAGAGAAAGGTAGCGTGACCTCCCAGGCAGGCAGAGGGCTGAAGTCTAGTTCCAAGTGCAATAGCTAATCCTGCCTCTCTTTAATTTTCCTGATGTCTTAAAGCCTGTAAAACACTTTGATGTTTTTTTTGTTGGCATCAAATATTATTCAGGAAAGGACATCATAAAAGAGATGTTGAATTTCAGTGAGACCAGGTATCAGACCATTGCTGGTGACTGAAAATTATGAATGTCTGATGGCTATTCAGTAGCTGTTGGCTTCTGTCCAGCTGCCAATTAACACCATTGCTGGCAGCCTCAGTGCAGGTGAAGAGGTAACAGATTTGAAGAAAGCAGCGCTTACTTCTTCATGATCATTATTTTTAATCAAATCAAGAGCAGCATGAGGCAGCTGGAATTATTTTACCCTTGGTCCATTAAATTAAGGAAAGATACTACATTCAGGTGAACTCTCTTTTAGCCTCTGAAATCCCAACTCTAATTTTCAGGACTTGCTCTCAACAAAAGTAACTACTTTCTTCTTTTTCAGTTTGAACACCTCCTTCAAAATTGTTTCCTTCTCACTTCTCCTCCCATCCGAGCTATCTCCTGTTCCCCTCAAACTATCACCCAAAATATTTCAGATGCTTTAAATATTATTTGTAACAGCAATTCAGGTTTGGTCTTAAGAAGAGTATTTAGGAGTTTCAGTTATTTAGTGCGACAAGTGTCTATTTCAAGAGTAACTGGGTTGATACGCACCTATTCTGAATGACAAAGGGAACGTATGTGAAGGATGGATAGAGTAGGTTGTATTACCAAGGGCTGCGTATTTTTTTAAAAAATTGCACCTGGGCAAAGAAATTGCAAAACTACATGTCAAACTAAAGCCTGATCAGAACTGTAGATGTTCACTAAAGGAAAAAGCCTTTTAGGATATGGAAATTGGATCTTACTGAAGGCTTCTCCAGAGCAGATGCTCGTGCTTTTCTCAGCTAGTTAGAAAAAAAGAGGTAGATGTGTTCCTCCGCAAGAAGATATGTTTTCATTTAGTTTCATAGTTCATCCCTAGGCTGTTATCCAGAAACAACCCTTCTTCAGCCACCTGACTCAAGAAGGTCTTGGATCCCAAAGGAAGGAACATGACGTATCACATTGTCTGTGGCGAGGTCACATATTTTTATTCACACTGTTATAGGTACTCATCTGACAGATTTTGTAATAAATATGCTGAAGTGAAACTTTCCTGAAGCCAAGAGTACAAACCCATGGGAGTGATGGAGTCATCCTACCGACCCAGGGATTTCCAGATGATTTTTACTTTGGTCCTGGCTTCCTTTTAATTTTTTATTTGTGTTGTTTGTATGTGGTACTAGTCATAAAAAAATTAAGTTTTATCAATTTATAGCCTGTAACAAAAATCTAGAGTTAGTATGAGAAATAGATTTGGTTAGACTGAATAGTTTAATCCTCTTAAAGGATTAAAAAGTTAAACGCCAAATGAAGAAACATCCTCAGAGTTGGTACTCCATTCACACAGACTGATTTGAGAATCCTAGTCTTTCCAATTAGGCAAAACAGTTCAAAAGAGAGATTTTCATTAAATCTTACGTACATGTAGATGGTCTCTCAATTAGGTACCACATGAAATTAGCAGCCAAGATCATAGATATCAGCTGTACTCTGATGAAGTGCAGAGAAAAAAAACAAGAGGCACTTACACACCTTCTGAGGCTACAAAAAAACCCACTCATGGATTCCAGGGAATTGTATTTTCAAGGAAAGCTCCTGTTTTCTGAGATATCAGGCATGTCTGCAATGTCTGTGTGTCCGCAGCGCTTCTCTGCTTGATGGCGTGGACATAGCTGACTTCAGGTTGAGGTAGAAGTGCTATCACTTGAGGTAGAGTGGCCACTCCATGGAGATCAGCGTGGGCTGAGCGTGTATGGGGTTTACAGCCCCAGCTGAGCTCTGCATTGCTTGGGTCACATTGTGTGGCTACCACAGGTACCAAGGACTTACAGGGACTTGGGGATTGGTGGCTGCTGGGATGGGAAAGAATGCCTGACCTGAAGGTGATCCTTTCTGCTGACATTTCTAATCTGTTGATGAGGTGAAAGCTCTGTATGGGTCTGTCAACCCTTGTCTTCAGTGGCAGAGAGGTGTTCTTCTTGTATCTGCATAACTTCTTGACATAAACGCTAGAAAAGATCGAATGTAAAAAGGACAGTTTAGCACCAGTTAAAATGAATGCAGTACTGGTTATTTGGGATTTTTCCTCAAACAGCTGCATGCTAAGGAAAAACCTACAAAGCCTTTTCTTTACTGGGGAGTGATAATGAGGGCACTTGCTTAATGTGGTGCTCTGGACAAACTGTCTTTTGGAATGAAGACAAAAATGACAAGATGTATACAAGTAGAATACAAAAGCAGAGGGAAGGAAAAGGCAAGATGTGGTTTGTTCCCTAACTACTTACTTTGTAACTACATAATCTTATTGAGACAGAAATGTTGTTTTGGAAAGGACAGTGACATACTACACAAGTAATTGAGACAAGGTCAAGTAGTGATCTCGCATCACCATTTTCTAGCTAACAGTTGCTGAATATGGCCTACACACGTTGTTTGTGACTTCCGTAAAACATCTTTTAGTCTAGCCTGCCCTAGTCATGAGTAAGTTGTGGCTGTGAAAAAGCCTGCACCATTCCTTTCCCTTAGTCTCCTCTTACACACACTCTTGTGTTTGGCAAACCACTTTTTAAACACGGAATCATCTTTACATGTTTGTTATAGAGTACAAGATGCTAACATGAACAGGCATTTTTATAGGAGAGTATGATTTTAGTACAGTACAGTGGCACTGGCAGCTTCTCAGACTGGCACTTGATACTTTCATTCAGCTTTTCTCACTTTTTGTTTTTATTACTTAATAAAAAGGCACCCTATCAAAATTTATTTATTGGAATGCCATCAAAATACTTTTTATTTTACAGCATTTTTACGAGTTTATAAATATCATCATATGAAAACTATTTTGCATTTATCTCAGTAGACGATGGTATCCAGCTTTAGTGTTCTATTGTGTGGGGTTTTCTACCCTCATGTGTGTGCCAGGTGCTGGAAAAACTAATACGAAGACAGGTTCTTGCCCTGTTACGCAGCCTCAGCAAGAGAGGACAGTAAGGAAAGGAGTTCACAGCTAAGCAGTTGTATAAGTCTGGTCAGAGCAGCCACAATACTTTTGTTATTGTTTTAGCTTTTTAATATGTATCTCACCTGTGAAATCTTTTTCATGAGACAATGGGAGGGCGCTGTGTGTTAAGCTGAAGTGTCTGACCCCTGCCATTTTATGGATAAAAAGTGACAAGAAGCCTCTTGCCTCACTCAATAACATGATTAATCGCAACAGTGATTTACCAATTTCATATGTCTTTCTTTACATCAAGGTTCCCTGTAGGAACATGTGCTATATCAGTCAGTGAGAAATGCAGTGCAGATACTGGAGAGGAATGCAATTTCCAACCAGAATGCATTCTACCTAGGAATGGATTGTAGGGCAGTTTAGACTATATTCCTGTACTTATCAGGAATGTGTTATTATTAAATATTATAGGTTATACTCACATATTTGTTGCCATGTTACCTGGTCATGAGTGGCATATGTAAGAATGGTGGTGTGATTGTGAATGGAGTTCAGGAAGGGGGTCAGAATCAGTCCAGTCTCTTCCTGCTACCTGCACCTAGTATCAAATCTATTTGCAAATTCAGTATAACGACTCACAGGGAAGTAGAGTCAGAGGTGGAACGGACAGCAAGAAGGTAAAAAGGGAGGGCCCCTGGAGTGGACTGGGGAATTATTAGGAATTACCATTTCTTCCCTGTTGTGATGTCTGTCTTAAGCATTACATGGATAATATCAGTAGTAATAGTAATGTGTATCTGTAGGTATGCAGAGCATCCAGAAGACAGACAACAAGTTGTGCACAGAGAGTTCATTCTGCCAGAACTTAAAGCCTAAGTATACAAGTGGTAGAGATGACATGACTTGTCTGATGTGCAGATGCATATAGAGAGCTGGGAAAAGAACCCATGTCACCCAAGTCCCTGTTCAGGTTGACTCTAATGTACACTTTTTATGGCCTTCAGGTGGAGAGAATTTGATGATTTTTCTTCATCTCCAGCATATTCTAAACCTCTAGGTGCACGGGGTTGGATTCATCTTGCCCAGCTTTAGAAGTCTACACTGCAGTGCATGCTCCTAGTACATTGTTCATGTTGTCTGTTTGAGATGGTTGAGACGATACAACTCGTGCTACGACAGCAGCTTGGTTAAAATAAGGTCTAGGAAACTACTTCAGATGTAGAAGCCAATACTACAGGTACCTAAAGACTAGTAAAAAGAATCTCATCCCCAGTGCTAATTGTCATCTCTAGACTTACCTAAACAGGTCTCCATAGGGAGTCCTTGTAGGCTCACAAAAATCCTGGTGTGTGTTTTAGGTACTTAGCATCTTTGTATTTTGGATGTGGGTAAGGAGGTGAGCAAACTCCACTTAAATTTCCTGAGGGCTCTTGATTTCAGATATTACAGACAGCCAACACAAGCACAACTATCATAATTTTCCTTTTCAAAAAGTGCTGCTGGGGAGAGCATTGGAGCTTAGCTCAAATGCTCTGGATACTCTGGTGGTGGCAAGTAAGTAATTTTTAGGGTTTATAATACTTTGTTTTTTCATCTCAGATAGGTACTCATCAACATGGTACATGTGGGAAATACATCACGAGTCAAATACACCATTGCATGTTTGTCTGGTTCCACTTGGTAGCCTCAAGTCTTTGTCTTCAGGACAGAATAATTGCAGTAGTAATTCTAAAAAAACACTTGTTGAAAGTTATGGGGAAGGAGTCAGTCTATAAGGAACAGGAACCAGTGCTAAGTGTTACAATGTTTATTAAAGTGTATCTGTTATCTCAAATTTTCTCATAATAATAAGACCGAAGAATATCTGCTTGATTTAAAGAGAAGGCAGAGCATTAGTCTTGTTATTTAGCAGTCTTGAGGACTAGCTCCATGTGAATAGTAGTGGTTTATATTAGTTTCTAAATAATACTATATTTGTTTATAAGAAGCCCTTTAAAACTTCAGAAGTTTGAGATTCCAAAAAGCTCATTTTTAATGATTTCAGAAGTATTGATAAAGAATTTGATTTTAGTTGTTATTGGCCAGGCCTATGGGGTGTTTTGCTGACTGCTGTATGAACTTCAGTGAATGTGTCCATATGCATGTGCCTTCCCACACACACTTGGTACAACATTTGAATCAGTGCTGATATGTGCAAACCATTGTCCTCTGTACAAAGAGAATTCAAAGCCTAGGTGAGTGGAATGGTTTTCTAGAACAGGAGCCTATTTAAATCCAATTAGTGTGTCTTGTTGTTCCTATGGTTATACAAATACATTGTACCCTTACCTTAAACAGTGCCTTGCACAAAGTGATGATGAGATTTGATCACCCATAGCACCTAAGCACTATTAAGTGATCATTATTTATCACGCACTGTAATGTATTTTATTGTGGTGTGTTTCTTCCTTATAATGTGAGGGCCCAGTATTAGCCAGTGAGAATAATGCATTATGTAAAAAGTAAGGAAAATCTATTAAAAATGCCTACTGTATTATCCAAAGGAATTAGCATTTGCTAGATTGCCAGTCAGCCAAGGTTTTACAAGAGTTATTGTCATTTTGATTTTTGGATGAGTCATTTGGTATATTGCCCCCAAAGGCACCTCATTATGATTCAGTGCACAGCATATAAAATTGCTTAGGCTTTCGGGGCTCCATGGAAAGTGAGTGGGGGTTGCAGTGGCTCAGCGTTGTGAAGCATCATTATGCTTAATTGACACCTTTGATGTAGCCCTAAGACAGCACCTGCACCTCCCACTGCTGCTCTGAAGACGTCAGCCTTACGCAGAAAAGGCTTCTGCTTATGAATCCTGCATCGCATTCAGCTCACTCTGTGAGCAGCCCCAGCTATCCTTAACTAATCCCATTGCTTCTCAGTTTGGCTACAGCTTGGCTTAGTACAGAGCAGGTATTTTGCTGCTTGCTATTATCAGGTCAAACAGTAAGATTTTGTCCATGTTAGAATTCATAGAAGGTAAGTCAAATGCCTTGTTGATATCCTAGTATGTAAATATTCTCCTAAGACTGAGAATCTGGGAATTTGATTGTCGGTTCTTTTTTTCCTGGTGCTGACAAACGTGGACTGTGATATAACAGTTGCTTGTTTAAGAATATTTACATATATATGTGATACACGCTTTGTAGTGTTTCTATCAGTGCTTCAGTCTGAACATTATTGATAGCCTCTCGTGTGATTCCTTTGTAGTAGAATTCTGTCCTCTGCTGGTATTGTTTTGCTAATTTAATGGATAATGTCACATGCCTGCAAAAGATGCTTCTAAAATGATAGGCACTGGCATATATGAAGGAACTTACTTATGTGAGAAAGTGATGCCTTGCTGTAAATCAGGCTTGAGGTGTTACGTCCAATTTATTTGCCTCTAGAAAGCCCTTCTGGGTTAAGTCTGAGGTGATGTTTGGGTCAGATAGTATTGCAAAAATCTCTTCAAGTGAGCGAGTGAGGAACAGCAAGCAGCTGATTTGTTCTTGCAAGCAGTACTGCTTTTTATTTTTGGTGGGTAGCACTTCAAGCCGTAACTAAATGGAATGAAAAGGTTTACATGTAGCAAGTGTCTGTTAAGGTTAACAAAGCACCTTGCTCCCCATTACTTTCAAGCACAGGAACAATGCAGTTTAAGAAAACATGATCATGTTCTCAGCCATTAATTAAAAAGTCTTTTCTGGTTTGTTGATTATTTGCTTGCACTCTGTATAAAAATTGGCTTCATGAGCCAAAACTCTGAGGAAACAGTTCTTTTGTGAATGACCTTATTTTTAAATTACCTTATGTTTAAAACATTAAGCGAAAGCAAATTAATCTTTTCAACAAAGAATGAAAAGAAATATGTTTATGTAACTATTTCTTTGCTTTTAATAATGCCTTGTATTTATTCTTTCAATTTATTGCCCTTTTAGTGAATGGAACCCCTGGTAGCCAGCTTTCTACTCCCCGCTCTGGGAAGTCTCCAAGCCCATCTCCCACCAGCCCAGGAAGCCTACGGAAACAGAGGGTAAGGAAATAAGGAAACTGATTTCTAAGTGTGGCTAGGGAGAATCTGGCATAGCCATTATCTGATAGCCTTCTCCCCACTGATTCCTTGTGTGTAGAGTCCTAGGGTAGAAGAGCCTGGCTGCAGTCTTGTTGTGTTTGTACAACACTCTGAAGTGGAATACAACTGTTCTGTGCCTGTCAAAATGCTAAGTATGCTGGGAATTGGTTTATCCTTGAGGGGAAAACCAGGGGTATCTTTCTCCTTTTTTACAAAACTTTTTTTGTTGGTCTTAATTTCTTTTTCCAAACTTTTCACAACTGGAAGGATATGTTCACGTTGTCAAAGACATTTTTTTGTTCTTAATAATGCCATGGGCATTATGTCACTTGCAAAACCTACCATCATCTTTGATTTTGAAGCAAGGTGAAATAACGTGCTGTGGAATTTAGCTGTGGATTAGCCGTGATACCATAGCCTTGTGGAGCGAAGATAGTATCAGTACCAAGGCAGCAGGAGACTTGTCAGTCACTTTGCTGGGCCAGAGTTGTTAGTAGCTGTAGGTTCCCCCTAATTATCGTGTATAGATGAATCTACAATGTACCTAAGCATCCAGAATTAAGGTAGTACCTATGTTACTGCTGTAACCCTCTGACAAAATATTACTGGTTCAACCCAAAAGGCTCCACATGCTGATTTAATTAATTGTATCTATTCAAAAGCAATGGGACAGATGTCTATGTATCTTCTCTTCTGCTATTTTCTAAACTGTGAGCAGTTCTCTATGAAAGCTTCCCTAAGGCAGGACTCTCAGACTTGTTTATAAACACAGTTTGAACACATGCCTTTTCAGCTTTTAAATAAAGACATCATTTGTGTCTCTCAAAGTAAGGGGATTATGTACAAAATTGGCAGTGCTTGACTTTAGGGGCTGGTGCAGACCTGATTCCCCAGATATCCAGATCAGGAATAGCTGTAGCATGGCACGACTCCCTTCTAGCCTGCGTGCCCTTCTTCATGTCCGTTGGATACCAGGGAGCTGAGGAATTGTGGATGCCCAAGTCTTACCTCACGCTGGGATACAGCCACGGGTTTCTGCCATGACTTGTTTATAGATATGGAAGCCAACTGTGATCTTGCAGTGCAGAGGCAGCCAGTGAGCGGCAGCTTGAAGCCTCAGGGTAGTGTCATGGTTTTCATCATCTGGTGCACAGAGAGTAACGATGCAAGTTTCAGTGGGGTAAGCTGGTACTAAGATCTTCTTGAATGCAGTGTCTTCCACACCTGTTTGTTCTTACTCTCAAAGCTTATTAATGAATCATTAATAAGTTACTGAAGAGGGAACAAAGTTTTTCAAATGAATTATACATTGGTGATGTAAGGGTGTCTGTTTAGATGGATGATGTCAGTATATAGTGGATTTTCATTTGTTGTAAGGGTGTCTCTTTTCATTGGTAACTTTCCTAAACTTCCTTCCCCACCACTGATCCTTCTCTTCCCACAGTGAAGAAATGTTTTTCTGTTAACGTTTGTGGCCGGGTGAGTGGGAACCATGTGGTCAGCACCATTAGACACAAGGGGGTTTGGCCACAAGGTTTCTGACTTTCAAATGTGAAGAGGAGAGCAGATGGGCTGCTTCTTATACGGGTTCCCCACGTGGAAGTGTAACAGTATCACCGAGTGGCAGGATTACGGATGCCAAGGACTGTGTAGTGATAACATAATCACATTGCTAACTGTATAGAAAATGAAAATTGAAGTAAACTATAGGAGGGATAAGACATTGTTAAAGAGTTGAATTCTCTTCTCAGATATTCATATCCAGTCCCCTTGACCTCCCTAGGGGACCTTTCATGCTTGTCTGGATTTATTTTAGACAGATTTTTAATTTTTTTTTTTTACCTGATGAAATATGGAATACATTCATGTAAAAATAGATTGCAATCATGTTAAAATGCATTGCAATAATATTATTTAGGTTACAAAATCAACTGCTCAGAAGTTCAGGGATGGAAATTTTACACTTGCTCTGAGAACTTATTTCGGCTCCTTTCATGTTTAACTTGTGAAGTCAATGAGCTAGAAGTTCAGTGTAAAAACATAAGATTGTGTTGTTAAAGGTCGCAAGTGTATTCCAATGACTAAATTAGTTCTATGAACAGCCATTAAACAGTGCTTACTAATCTTAGTTTTCTTGTTAGCAGTATAAATGGTGTTCTGTACCATTTTTTAGTACCATCTTTTGTATCTTCCCATTTAAATTTCATTTAGAGGACAGGTTATTTTATGTACCATCTTGTCTTAAACCGAATTTGAAGCCAAAGCATTTTGCCTTGTCTTCAATGGCTTCAGCTACAGGGCTGACAGGCCAGCTGCAGAAGGTTTATTCCCTAGGAGGTTGTTGAAGTGTTGATATCATGTGATAGACCTACAAGAGAGAAGAGGAGACTGATATCAGTGCCTGCCTTGTCCCCAGTGTTGAGGGGTGAGGTGTTCCTGCCCCAAAAGAAGAGTGTCAGCTGCTAGAGCCATGGTCTGGGGTTGAAGGTGATGGCTGGGTTTCTGACTGGTCTGGGTTTCTTTCTTTACGTGGAGTTTGAGGGAGCTACTGCTCTAGAACCAAAATAAGGTGCTGGGTCCTGGGAATGCCAGCTCAGCTGTGTAATTCGTTTTTTCTCTGCCCCTCCCTCTGTGCGGTTGGAGTTAGAGGAGTGCCTGTTCTCTCGTGCCATCGGGTACATGGGATGCCAGTGGTACGTACTGGGTCTGGAAGGCATTAGGGAACGTTGACTCTAGCATAGCCCGATTCCCCTTAATGTAAGTAATCAATCAGCTCCTCAGCATCCCCATCCGAGTGCTATGAGGGAGTTGTAGGCTTGGTATGTCAAAATGCTGAGGAGACTGGGCAGGCTGCCAGTGTTTTTCCTGGGAAGTACAGGTGAGAGGAAGTCATGCTTTTGAATTCAGAGGCATAACAGCAAGGTACTTCCACAAGCCGAGGGATTTCTCCCTGTGAATAATAGAGCTGTAAAAATAGTAGGGATGATGGAATTTTCCAAAGAAAATATTCCTTCTAATTGCAGAGTGCATGAGGCAACTTAAAATAGGGATCAATCATCTTACTTACTGACATTTCATCACTCACCTTTCCAAACAAGAAATTCTGGCCTTTGATGGAAGGCTTTTCATTGATGTAAATAAAGCCAAAAATGCTGCTGTGGTACATGCTCATGAAAACAGTACTCTTGCAACCCTACGGATAAAATTTTGTACCCTCAAAAGCCAGAACATAAAAAGATAAGGCTTTATCCTTTCTCACTTGCATGTGTATGTGGCTGAGTTGTTTCCAGAAATTCAGAAATCAATGAAAGTTATATTTTTATAATCTTGGGTGAAATTCAATCTATATTTGAGGAAAGTAAAGATTTGAAAGATTAATTTCATGGGTGTAATACAAGGACTTGAAAGTGAACTAGGGACCATTTATCAGCTGTCTGGGCTAATTATCAACCAATTATTACCTTCTGAGTATCTTAACTTGCAGTCTGTGTACTATAGTTATGCTTTCTTGTAGTTTAATTCTTTCTTTATATTTATTCTTAAATAGAAAATTAAGATTCTTGTCTTTAAATTGTTATGTACTTAACTGTGTATTTCCACAGAGGCTTAAAACATCTGAAATTCAGGTTTATAGCAGTTGAAGTAGAGAGTTACAGTGTTGCACGTGCGTATAGTTCCTACCACAGCAGAGTACAGTTAATGACACAGACTCAGAAAAGGTGACATGGCAATTATAACAACAATACATAATAGCAAACCCCACATTTTATTTAAGTAGCCTTTATAATAGTTTATGAGCTTATTTTCCCACTGTCATGTAATCAGAGTCATTACTTCAATTAAGGTGGACGCATTCTGTACTCTATACCTGATTTTCTGTTGCTGGCCATTATTTTAACTGTTTTTTCTACTTCCCTAGAGACTACAACCTATAGAATAATAAAAATCAGATTTAAGGTGTCTCTTGACTAATCAAAGAGATTCAATTTTATGTATATAAGGATTTTTTGAGTTGTACGTGGTCAAGAAGTCTTATTCATTCAGCAGGTTTTGTCCTTTTATTAATCTATGCAAAATAACAAATAGATTCTCCTCATATTTTTCATACATATAGCTCTTTGGCTAATTATAGGCAAGGAAAATTCTTGCAGAAAGGAAAACTGTAAAAAAGTTTCAAGTGTTTAAAAGTATATGAAAAAGCAGAGAATATGACCCTGAAATCTTGTGCATGATTTTGCTTTAAAGCAACTATAGAGTTATTAAACACAAAAATATTTCCTAAACGTTAAGAGTGAGTTCTCACAAATATCTTCTTTGTAAGTTCTGAATGCATATTTTTTCTATTCAGAGGAGTGAGCAGTCACCTGGAAGATACTATTCAAAAGTTTGTGGTGTTCCCCTTCCTAGGAAGCCAAAAGATTTTTCTTTTGTACTATATATTAGAAATTCCCAAACTGTATATGCTCAAAAGAAATTTTAATAATTAACTAACTAGTTAGTATTCAGAATGAGATGATCTTGTCTGTTTAAAATTCTTCTTTTGTCTAGATTGTTTGCAACAAAATAGAAATGTATTTAAGATCTGATTTTCACTCTGTCCATCTAACATGTTTGCCACCGTACATACACTTGCCCTTTGGCAGAATACATGCAGAATAAGCATTCTAGGGAACGGAAAACCCCTTTAAGGGACTTAAATCCCCTTTATAGCATGCCTGCAAGTAAAACATAAACCTGCATAAATTACTGAGATCTGTGTAAATTTGAAATTTGTAAAGCATTCATTTTAGGTATCCCTTGTTTTATAGTATAGCTTTTAGATTTGTTTATTTTTTTTGTCTCTGTTACCTTCCTGTGATTAAAAAAAACCCCAAGCCAAGGTGAACCCTAAGCTAGCTCCATCAGCCTTCCTGTACCCATGTGTTCTTGTATTTTGTCTCGTAGTTGTTTTGTTGTATTTCGTAAATATGTTTTATACATAAAGGATCCCCCCAAGTGCCTTAAAGGTATCAGAGCTTGGCTGTGAGGGGTGCTGGGCCCCTGCCTACTCGGTGCCCCTCTAAACCATCGGCTATGCTTAATTCACCCAATGGAGAGAGTACTCTCTCCTCTACCGCTTCTCCTTGCTGAACTTTCTCTTTCATTCAGCGCTATTGTGTATCTTGGCGAGGACTGTTGCACTGCGTAGGTTGGGTAGGGCAACGTGTCATCCCCCAACACCTCTGGCATTTGAGGATTGTCTGATCTGTCAGAGGATGCTTGGAGTGGGTGTTGAAAAAACCGAAGCGGATCCGTACACTCAGACTCTCCCTCTGCTGTCATGAGCTGGTTGCTCAGCTACCGTCGGAAAGAGCCGGTGACAGGGGGATGTTACGTGCTGACTTTTTACACATACCCACAGACACAGAAAAACTGTGGAGAAGACGTATCATTGTCAGTACAATATAGGTAACGGCGATATTCAGTGGCAGCACTCTGGGGTTCAAATGTTGCTGGATCCGTGCTCTATCACCAGTGGGTGGAAGTTGTGATTACCGTATATAAGGTAGGCGCTTACTTTCCTGCTGCTGTTTGCGAAACAGCAAAAAGGGCAGTATATGCCCTTTAAGGTTAAATTCATATGGCAAGTTTCCAAACAACTAGGAGATTCTCCAGAACAGACAACTGTCTTTTTAACAGTGTTTTAGGGGAAAGAATCAAAGAAAAAAAGAATTGCCTCTTAGAATATTTGTACATTGAAACTCCAGCTTTATTTACTAACCATCTATTTGTTGATTAAAAAATAATTGTGTGACACTAAGCCAAAAATCTGAGTACATAGCATATGTATATTTTATGTTAAACAGTATCTTCTGGTCCACAGTAACAAAAAGAATATAAGACAGTTGCAGTGCAACAAATCAAACACAATAAACAAATCTATACTGCACTTCATCTTACAGGACCTGTATCGCCCACTGTCTTCGGATGATATGGATTCAGTAGGAGACTCAGTGTAAAAGAGAAAATGGAACAATGTTTATGGTTTGTGACTTGGTGAAGGTTTAACATTTTTAAAGAGAATAGCTGCTAATTTACAGTAATAGTGAATAGCACAAAAGAGTTTTGCATATTTGATATTAAAAACATGGGGCCAAATTAATTCTAGCGTGTGGGGGAATTTTTGGCTTTACCACTGCATTTTAATGCAAGAATTTGTAATGAATGAGCCATTGAAAATGTCCATCAAATACAAAACAGCATTGTGCACAATTTAAGGAATGAAGATTGGATAAGGTGAATATAACGCACAAATCCATACTGGGCACAGTTATGAATAGTGCTCTTTTCATCATCTACGGTACTGATTATATGTTCTGTTTTTACCATAGTTATCTTTATTCATTTTGGTATGAGCAGTTAATGAATACTTTGCTTTTACCAATGAATAGGTAAAAAGCAGAAAAGAAAAAAACTGCCATATTAAACTCCTTGCACCACGCTGTCTGATGCCGACACGCACATTAAGAACACTCTAAGTTTAGTCTTTTTACCTAAATGAAAAGAAAATGAAGAAATGCTGTGTGGTCACAGGACAAAAAGTAAATGCTTTCAAAGCAGTGTTCAAGTTCTCTTCACTGCATTGCCATCTGATGACTGTAAACAGAAGGGTGTTCACAGGCAACGTGAACGTTTTACCTGGCACGAGCTGTTACACTGGTCACCTGTGTGTTGCAAGTAAATACGGACAGATTTCTAAATGTGGAGATATGGGGGCCTGCTGGCTAGCAGCGTCGTCTGACACATGTGTGATGGCACCTTTTGGAAAAACACATTTTGCTTGAGAAACGGGTGATTATTTTCACTTATGTTAAGGACAGGAACATCATTTTTTATTTGCTGTAATAAGACATTGTATGCATTTTAAAATGAAAGACTACAGAAATGGTGGTACTGTAAATCATCCTCCTGTTGACCTAATTTCTCTGTTTTCGTAATTTCTAGAGGTGGTCATTTTGTACAGCATGAATATGCAAAACTCCTTTAGTGTTAAAGTAGGTCATGCATTATAACCAGTTGCTTAACAAATATCTACTAATTCTATTTGTTTTCTGCTGCTTTATTGTGAGAACCTTAGTCTACTTTAATGTACATGATAGTAATATTTCCCATCATATGCTGGATATTGCTTTAAAATTTATGTTGTATTTAAGCCCATAGTGTAGTGATCACACGCTTTTACTGTCTTATATCTTTCCTTTCAGTATCTCAAAAAATAACGATTTAAGAATTAGAAATCAGTGTGATTCTGATCCTCAACAAAAATCTATAGAGATTATATTTTTGAGCTACACTAGTGATGTTTTAATATATTTTGAAATCAGGAAAATTGACTTAATAGCAGAAAATGTTTAGCTGCCTCATGCTGATTTCTAAATGTAGTGAAATAATTCCTTTACACTGACCTGTCCGTAATAAAATTCAGCAGCTGGAAAATGTTGGCATGTGATGTTATAGTTTTACTGTATCGATATAATTTTCTTTATGGAGGATATTTGCAAAAAGAAGTAAAAGGGCAGCAGAATACAAAACTTACCTTCTCTGTTTTCAGTACTTGGTTCCAGTATCACCTGGAGAGAAAGTCATTGATCTGGCAGGTTTGCTGAAGTGATTAGGTCATTCCCTTTTGAAATGCATGTTTTGCCATTCCTGCTTCAGACTTCAGCTCTAAAACTGTTCCCAGCGATAGGAACAGTCCTCAAACATACCCCGATCCTAAGGCTGTCCTGTTCTACTGAAGATGTTTGCAGCTGTGAAGCTACTTGCATTTTTGCCTGTTATGAGGGAATGTCTTTGTAAAATGTATTGCTTAATCCCAAGAAATGCGTATTATGTAAAGGTGCATTGGGATCGGTTTCCAAAGATTCCGACAGCTCCACCAGAGTGAACAAAATACTTACTGATGTTTTGAAAATTGTTTTTTTCCTCTAAAGAAAATAAATTCCAGGAATTTTATTTTTCTTCCCCTCTCCCATATAGGCTACTGCTGCTTAAGGCAGTTTATTAAGAATGTTTGTTCTGCGCAGGGAGCACAGATTGCCAGCAAACCCGAATCCCACAGCTTTGCTTAGCTGTGGAAAAGAAAAATGGACCTTATATCAGTAATTGTTATCATAGCGAGTTCTCCATCAAGACTGTTTCAAAGAATATGCTAGTCCATAACATTTAATCATTTCAACATATGACTTGTATTAAGGGGCTATTCAGGGGCAGTATGTATCATTAATATTTCATTTAAGGAATGAAAATCCCTTAGAGATTGAAAAGGTACACTGTTTATAGACTTTGAGATCCCTTTTGTGTGGAATGTAATTCCTGTTATACATGAGCAGAAATGAGATGTTTCTTTTGAGCAAGACCAGAAGGTTTCAGTTTATGGGTGAAACTGAAATTGTGTTTCTTGATGCTGTAGTTCTGCTTGCAACAGCACAGGTTTTAGTTTGTGCCTAGATTTCACTGACTGCATTAAATAATGAAATAGCTTAAGCAACTTCATAGTGTTTGAACCTCTTCTAGTTCTCTGTTATGCTGCATTATTTGTGCCTCCTCTAAGGTGATTATGATGTAGCTAAAGAGTCTTGTATAGTTTGTGAATGCTCTGCTTCCCTTTGAGCTTTATGAATATTTTTTATTATTTCCCTAATGCTTTCTACAACTCTCTGGGGTTTTTTTAATCTCTTTTCTTCTTCTTTTATGCAACAAACAGTTCACATGTGAAGCACAGAATGTGTATGTTTATATTTATACTCTCACACACATGCACACACACATAGATTAATGGCTTTGAAACCCATGCACAGTTACGTCACATTTGTGGCTTTAAACAAATATGTGGGGAAAATGTATTACTGGGAGGATGTTCATCTGGTGGGATTCGCTATAGCTCTCGTAAAGTCAGCGGAGCTGCACCCACCTGTACTCGCTGAGCAGCTTCCCCAAGGAAGTCTGTACAATTTTAAGAGATCTCGTGTACAAAGAAGGGCTACATTCTGCTCAGTTTGAAGTTAGTGGCAAAACCATGATTGACTTCAAGGTGGGAAGGATAGGACCTTAAGTAACAAATGCATATACACAGACAAAACATTAATCATTAATTTGAAAAGGTATTATTTTGACATGTTCCGACTTGTGTCTCTTGAACTGCACTCTTCTGCAGTGTATTTAGTCATGCAATATTAGAAGTTCTTTTGCTGAAATCAGTAAAATCTTTAACATTCATCATCCAATGTGAAACTTGCTTCTCAATTTGTAGAATAATTCAGTGACAGCACGTTATGTTTAGTTATTTTTCTCTTTAAAGCATTTTCACAGAGCATATATGGCTGTAAAATGAAAATTCTGGGGCATTAATATTGTGGCTATAAATGTATATTATAAGAAGGGATACATAATGTTAAACAGCCTTGAGGAACACCTGGGTTGAGATTGTGTGGCATAACAACTGAAATAAATAATAGTGTTTGCTTTTACAATTTCATACTTCACACTGAGCTGTGAACTTTACAGTGCAGTATGTTAGAAAAAATGTCCTCCAACTCTAAATGTTAAAATGAATTAACAGTAATCTAGAAAATAACATCTGGTCAACCCAAGTTTACGGTTTTGTCAAAAGTAGTAGAGAAATGAGCAAACAGAAAATCTTTATGGTGCTAAATTACCTCGTCACTTGATGAATACTTAGATTAATGCTGTCTGTGCTTTTTCTTGTACCCAATTAATGGTACAGAACCAAATACAAGATTGTTCTTTATTTAATCTTCACTTTCAGTTTATCTGTTAGTGACGGGATGAGAACTTTTAACTATGAGAGATCAACAGAGAAATAACCTTGTGTCACGCAGCCAGCAGTAGCTTTACATGCAGAGCAAAGCAAGCGCTTGTTGCACTCCTTGGAAATGGGTGCGATACCCCCCCAGGAGACTCCTCCGTTCAGAAAGCAGGGCTTGCCGAGCAGAGCAGAGGCTGTTCTGAGCGGCGTTTGCTGCTGTAACACCTTTTGGCTGGCTCGGTTTGCCTCTTTCACCTCGCACCTGATCTCAGGCTGGCTGAGCGCCCTAACCCCCCGCGGAAGGCAATGGGTATGTAGATACTTGTGTTGTGTACGCCCATGTTAGCGAAGAGTTAAAAACACACACAGTGCACACATACATCTTGGTATGCATTTTTGTGTCTGTATTTGTGCATGTTGATTATATTCAAATTTGCTTAAATTAACCCTCAGCAGTGAAGTATGAAAAAAGCTGTACTGTATTCAGCGTGTACTTGTTGTCTGATGTTATATGAGGTAATTAGTTTGTGGTTTGCCCTGCAATACAGTGTTTTGGAATTTGGACTCTAGTGAAAGAGGAGCTAACGATGTTTGTGCTAAGGCCTCTTCTTTTTGTTAGTTGCACTATGATATTGTAAATATTGGCACATTTACAACATAAGTTTAAGATTTTACAAAGTTATGCATACAATTATTTTTTTTAAAGAGAAGTGCTTCGATATTTGCTTTTTAAAATATACCATTTTTGTATTAATGTGATGCAGGAAACCAAAAAGAAAGCTGTTGATTTATCAACAAAAAATGTAAAACTTGCAAAAATAAATGCCGATGAATGTTTTATTTCATATAATCAGCTGAAGAAAATCACCTTCATTTTTGTGCCATTGTTTCATCACACTGTGTTGTACTTGTGTTTCATATTTGACCATGTCATCCTGGTTGCTATTTGTTGTTTCGCTAGATTTAACATTACTGTAGATTATTGTAAGTGATGTAATAAATATATTTAAAAAATACACACTGTTCAGTGAGTTTATTTTGGAAACATGATTAACAGGCTTTAAAAAAATACTTGCAGTTGGTATTGCTTGTTCATTTTGGATCAGCATTGTTCATCTAACAGTTCGTTGAGTATAAGCATACAGGATTCATGCATCCTAATGGGTTTCTTTAAATAGTAGACGCATTCAGTGCCTTTTTAAATAGTAAACTCTGGGCTCTAGTGTGTAGATGCAAAAGATTCTTCGAGGAAGAATTTGGATTCTAATGGGTCTTTTGGAGACAGTAAATATACCGGCCTTGAATTGCTTATGCGTAAGTTTGTGTGCACGCAACGGGATAGATTTGAAGTCTGAAGTGGGAAATTAGTAGACTATCCAAAGTGAGGTACCGGCTCCCTGCAGACAACTCAGCTACAGCAGCACTCCTCCTAAGTATTAGGAAAATACGCCTGTGAAACGCGAAGAATACTGAAACATACCCACAGTGTTTTAAAATAAGTACCTTGTTTTCTTGATATATCTTTCTGCTCTTTAATAATATGTATCTATAGGCTAATTTTATTTTTTGTGGGGTGGGGGAAGAGAGATGTTACAATTTCTGACATGTCGTCTGCCAATCTGATGCTTCAGCTGATGTTCAGATGCTCTCCTAGAGGGATCTGTGGGCCTGATAGAAGTTCTAGCTTTGAAACCCTCTTGGTTGCTAGAAAATAGGTCTGCCTAAAAAAGGTGTACAAACATAGAAAGGAAACAGTATTATAGAAATGAGGAAGAGTAGAAAAAAAATAATTGAGGTTTCTGTCTCAACCAAGTAACAGTTAAGAATACCAGGAGAGCTTTTAAAATACAGCTCAAATAGATTAAACATAAAAGTGGTGATTTTGCTGTGCCTTTAATTAGGTGGAAGAAGTAAGAACCTCCTTTGATGGCCTTTAAATTTTTATTCTGTGGTTGAGTGTAAAATTTTACCTGTGCATAACTTCAGAAAAGGAAAAAGGAAACCTTCACATTGCTTCACGGCACATGTAACTTTTTATGTTAACTGCAGTATGGATACGGTAATGACAGGTCAACTTCCGATAACATGAATCTGATACTTTTTTTTTTTTTTAGATCATCAATCTTTTCTGGAGGATGCCAAAGGTTGAGTGAGCCTACAGTCTGAATTATGGCTCAGCTTTGGAAGCAGCTATTAGGAGCTAGCGGAGGTTAGATTTAAGTTTACTGTTAAATACCATATAGGAAACTACGCCGGTCTTTCAGAATTGCCTTGTCACACAAATCAAATGAGTGCATAAGCGCCCGATGCTGCAGCTTAATGTGAGGATCCTAATAAAACAAAGTGCTTCAGCTTGAAAATTTAACTTCAGTCTGTCAGTTCCATTTCCTTGCAAACTCTCCCATTTGTCCTTCTGTCCCTCATAGAAGAATACCAACACAAGTTCCTGAACGACTGTGCCAGATTATTGCTTGTGCTGTTTGAACATAGCTCTTCTCCAAGCTATGTAAGTCCTGAATTGCATAAATGAACAAAAAAATACCATTTCCCTAAGTATGTAGGGCCTCTCTTAAGTCAAGTGTCTAACAAGACAGGGCAGGATGTAGAACTGTGGATAAGAAGCAGGTTCGCATACATTTTCTATTGTTCCTTTCCAGATGAAGCAGTTTATAAATAAATTTGGATCTCACATGTCAGTTTAGTGCCGTGTCCAAATTTGAAAGGAAAACAGTTGCATCATTTCTCTTTCTATACATTGAATTCCATTGTCTTCCATTCTTTTGGCATGAAGATTGTGGATATGATGTTTCTCCATGAAGGAATTTTTTGCTAGCTCTGTACTGTTTACATGAAAACGTTTTTCCCCATCTCAGCTGGCTGGGCCGAAAAATATAAGCGATTAAACAAAAGAAAATCAGAAACATTTTTCACTGGATAGAGCTGGGAGAGGGTGTTTCAGTGTAACCCTTTGCTTGTCTCTGAATTGAAAAATAAAAAAAAAAATGAGTTTGTCTTCTTAAAAATGGCATCAAAATATATTATTTTACTCTTTTAAACCAGCTGTCCTCTGCATTACTTTTTGTTCTCTGGACATCTACCATTTTGTTGTATTGACTCACTTATTTCTTGCTTAACACTGTTACATGTTACAGGAATTTTTTGAGCCCTTCAAAGTCCTTCAAAACTAATACCTGCACTGGACTGTTGTCTTTATTTTACCATTAACCGTGATGATCTTTAGGCTAAGGAACTGACTATGTCAGGAATTCATGACGGCTACCTTGCAGTGGTTATTTGTAACCAGATTGACCGCTAGTATGGGCTCCAAAAGAGGTGAGCGTCGTTGCTTAACTGTTTAGTTTTGGGTTTAATGCTATTTATCTTTGCTGAGTTGAACTGCATCTTACACATATTACTGACACACATAGCTTTTTGTATGTTTTTTTAAATTCTGTAGAATTCTTTGGAATAGGGGAAATTGTAGTAGGCATCATTTAAAGACATTATTAATTCCCTTATCCTGAGCCTCCTTCCTGAATTCACACTTTGTTTACTAATTTTAATCTTTGCTTCATTAAGCCTGTTTCTAAAAGAGCAGAACTCTGCATGAGATCCAAACTTAGTGTTACACCTGTGTGCATTTCTGTTACTCACATTTCATCCAGATGCTTCCTTCATGCTAGGAAAATACAAAGGAATCTATTGTTGAGAGACTTTGTAGACTCCATATGTGCTAATAAACGTTTTGAGAGGTTTGGAAAATATAATGCAGTGTTTAGGGTTTAAGATTCAGGAATCTGAATTGCATTAACAAATTTCCTAGACATACTTGTTTCTTTTCATAACTGCTGATACTGGTAGTCCCTAGGAATAATTCCTGCTTTTTAGTTGGAGTGGCTTTTTAAGATTAATTTCAGACAAAGGTGAGTATGGGGAGAGAGAAATTACAGTAATATTTATTTTACTGCCTTTTTATCATGGACATAGCACAATTTCCACTGAGATACAAACTATTGACAAAGCAGTTGCTAAATAAATCTCCCAGTGAGACATGGATGAAACTCTATAGCACTAATGTTTCCGTTCACATCAATGAGTTGTGTGGTGTGCTGGCCATCTGTTATATAAACCTGAATAGGATCTGAAATCCTTACACCAAAGACCTGATTTTTTTATGCCATCACTTTTATGGAGGTGTGCCATAAAAATGGCCATGTGCTGGCAACCTGTGCAACTGGACCCCTTTAAATCTGTGTAAAAGTGATGACATTTCAAGCACCTCAGCATCTCTTAAAATTAAAACAGCTAATTGCATTAAGGTCTGTGTCTTGAAGAGAGTATACCCTTGCTTAGAGTTTGTTTCCCCCACCCCACCCCACCCCCACCTGCAATATCCCTGATGGGGTCCACAGCTGTGAGAGCAACAGTATGCATGACAGAATGCCTCACGATTGGCAAGCCAACTGGAAGGAACACCGAGACCCACAAAGATTGCTGGACCCGGAGAGCTTTCAGCTTGTGAGAACAGCAAGCTAATTAAAGTCTAAATACACGGAGTGTCCTTCTAGCTGAAGTAAATCTAAATAAAGAAATGCCTGCGTGTTGTTCCAGAGGACTGAATAAAGACGAAAATATTTGTGTTGTGTTTACCTAGTAATGTTTCTTTAATTGTGAAAGGGGGTCCGTCAGCAGACTTGGTGAATATATGCAAATGTACAGTTCCTGATTTCTTTTTAGTCTGTTGTTTTAATAGGAGGGTTTCAGCAAAGGTAATGAAAAGTATGTGTTTTCTTCATATTTTTCAACTTGTTTAAAAATTTTAAAGCTTTAAAAATCTCAGTATGTATTTTTAGCAAATGTCTTCTTAGCTACTGCTTCCTTGTCACTGGCGAGCTCTGCTTCTGCTCACACACTGGTGTTTTGTCTGCAGATCTCACTGAAGGGGCTGTATGCTTTGTTTGCAGACCTATGGCACAGTATATGCTACTACGGCATCACTTTAGATCTTTAGTTGTGAATATCATCTTAGCCTTCCCATCCTTATGCAGTGTCAGTAAGAAAAGAAATAGGGGCACTTAAAAATTGATCTCATATTCAAGTTTTATTTCCTTTAAATTTTTTATGGGCCACTTTTTTTTGTTTGTTTAACTAAACTTTGCCTAAATATGTATTTAGGGAGCTATGCCTAAGACAGATATTTATGAGTGAATTTAATTTCAGTCATGTGTAGGCCATTAAGATTATTTGTATTTAAAGTGAAGCACTTGCTGTAGCGCTTTGCTGAAATGGGCCCTCGAAGGAGTCTAATTTTGGAAGGACTGAGCAGTCGCAATTCTCAGCTAAACCTCTTCTTGAGGGTCCTTGAGAAATTAGGTTCCCAAACGGAAATTTGAGTCTCTAGGCACCCATTCTGAGAATATGTGACCACCGAGTTAGGTCTCGATTTTCACATCTCCCATTCTCACAAATGAGAACAATGGGTGCGAAACTCCATAAAGGGACTGTCAGGCTGCAGTGGTGTGTAGTCAGCAGTCTTGACCTAACATCTGCTGAAAAGTGTAATCTCACTATTTAAAATACAAAAACCTGAATAAAGTAGTTGTTTGATAATTTAGTGGAAAGCTAGCACTAACCTTTTTGTGTTGTACTCCTGAAATGTCATAAAGATTCATTCCTGGTTGCATATGTAAGAAATATTAAACATACTTAAATTGTAATTCCTTTAAGAAAATACTGTGAAGCAGGAGGAGAAGTAACAAATTGGATGCCTGCTTTAGGAAAACAAACAGACACAGGAGAATGAGCAGAGAAAGACATGTTTTTCTGCTTATTTTACAAGCAGGAGTGTAAAGGAAACAATTCTCTCATTACATGTGTATAAAAATAGGCTTTGAGAGTGACTTCTCCAGGCATGAGAACGCCTAGCATTTTCCAGTTACCTTGATCCTCATCTGCTCACTTGTTCAAAAATGAACCAGAGGTAAGTTTTTACTGAGATGTCGTGCAGCGTTTAGCACAGGAATAGCACATACATAAACATGTCCTAATCATGAAACAAGGGCAGCAATATCTTAGCGAACTGCATACAGTCAGTCAGTGCTCACTTCTGTTTTCAAGAGGCAGCAAAAGAAGTCCAAAAACTGATTAACGCAATTTTTAATTCTGGTCAAAGCTCAGAAGAAATGCTTGGATGGATGAAAAGAATGAGCTGGGGTTGATTAAAAGAAAAAAAAGGCAAAGAATCTCTTGGTAGATGAGATGTGCAGGCTCACAGGATTATTTAGTGAAAAATAGGCCAAGTTCAGCCTTTGTCTAAATCATCTGACCTTAATCTATTGTGGGAAAAATTAAAAGTTAGTCTGTTCAAATGAACTTAGCATACTGGCCAGCTTTTAACTCTGCTGACTGCCTTCTCCCTGGCTCCGTTCTCTGCAAAAATCCCAGCTGCTGCATCGTTAGTTATTCAGTCGCTGGCTGTGCTCTGTGGTGGCAGAGGAGAGAGATCATTCCAAAGAAGCTGTATTAAATTTGTAAAGTGGATTGGCACCCTTACTGTGGGCATCTAGATACCTTTGAAGATAAGGAACTGACAGTGTTAGTTGCATGCAGTACAGCCTGCAATTTATGTAATATATAGATTGAAGGAGGTAATGAAATACTGCAGCGCTTTGTAACCTTTCAGCATGCAAACTATGTGAACCCCAGAAAATTTTAGTTTTGGAAATCCTCTGAACACTTCTCACTTAGGTTGCAACATGAGGACCTGAGGAAAAGCTCAAGTTTTGCTTTGAGTTCAAAGGGCCACTGTTGCACTGTACCTTCTTCTGATTTCCTTTGAAGAAGGGAGAATCCTGAAGATACGTTTGTATAATCGTTACACAGTACAGGATAGATGTTTTGGGTGAAATCCAGGCCATCTCCTATGTCTGTGTAGTTTCATCCATCTAGATGCGTGATGAAGCAGTCTTCCTGAAGTACATGCCTGGAGTCCATACGTAACATCGATAGGTGCTCTGGAAGGCTTCCCTAGTGAGATCCTGCCTGCTACTCTTTTGGCATCCAAGCTGGGTGGCTCTGAGTCTCCTCCTAGAGACTACAGACATACCATCCTCTCCCCATTAGCTGTACAGGCAAACGTGGGCACTTGCTGTGCAAGTACTTGAAACCGAGGTCCAGACTCATGCCTCACGTGAGCTATACCCAAGCAAATGCTTTTCCAAAAAAACAAACGTTATTCACCCTGACATTTTATTTTCTCCATACATTACCATCGTGATTTCTCCCTGCTAGACCACAACTGAGCAGGATTTCACCAGAGGGAGGTTTGCAAAAGTGAGGAATTCTGCCTGTAACAAAGCCAACTTCACTCAAAACAGACCTTGGTGCTTCTAGTGCCTGCTGGGTTAATGGTGTGGCTGAAAAAGCAGTCTCCAGCCTGCAGAGGGCATGCAGCTCCTCATTTTTCCCTGCCAAAACGTGTGTGGAATAGGGAGAAACCAATGGACCATACATGAAAGCGTTGCTGCATGTGATGGATCAGGGATAGCTCCATGTACTTGGGGGTGCCGAAAGTGTGATTTCAGTGGAAAAATTGGACTCGTTCCCAAGCATCCACATATCCCTCCATCAAAGTAAATTGATACTTTACATAGGGAACACTGAAGCCTCTCCGGGACATGTGTCCAGCATGAACATGCTGCAGGTACTCATGCTCCTTAACAATCATTTGTTTTCATTTGTGTCTCTCCATTTCCAGAGCTCCCAACACAGTGGCTCCTCTACCTCATTAGCATCCACCAAAGTCTGCAGCTCTATGGATGAAAATGATGGACCTGCAGAAGGTAACATTTGAAGGCTGACATTTCGAAGCAGTCAATGTAGTGATAACAGCAGCTGTGTAGGAAATGAGTCATTCTTCCTGCCGGGAAGGTGGGAGCGTTGCGGCCTGGATGACTCTCCGTGAGGAGGCTCGTCAGTCTTAGCAAACCGGTTGGGTTCACTCTGGATCAGATTTGATCTGGACATCACTATTCAGAGGTGGTTTTGTTGCAGGATATTCAAGATACTAGTTCTGCAGGTGACGCAGCGCTGACTGGATTCTTTCAGTAATTTTTTGTCTCATCTGTCACGGTACTAAAGAACCTGCTGCAGTCCTGGATCTTTACTCAAAAATGATTAGTCTCACCCCATACTAAGGCTGAGGGATAGTGTCTACTCGAATACTGCCAGTTCACACGCACATGTACGTAAGTGTGTGTGTACGTTCTCATCTGACACTAACTCTTTATGCTGCCTGTGAATTCAGGCAAACCCCAGCCTCCTTGTGTTGTAACATTCGCTTTTAATACTACACTGGAACAAAGGACAGATAAAGATACAGTTAAACCCGCTGTCTTAAAGAGTGTAAATTCAAGTCACATTTCTGAGGCATTTTTTTATATAGTAGTTTGTATCAGCTGCAGTTTACAGTCAGCTTTTAGAGGCATGTTAGGTATTTGTGACACACTATTTCAAATGCATTTAAAAATAATGGTACATGAGTGAGCACTAAAACACATGAAACTACAAACTTTTCTTATGCTTAGACACTGTGTAATGCAATTTTACCTAAACATCTGGTGCCCAGGTTGCATGCGAAGTAGTATTATTGAGAACATTTGTTTAAAAACTAAATATTTAATATTGGGGGAGGGGGAGAACTAGCACTTAGCACATGAGGAGTTTTATGGATGTCTCAGTTTACAGGATGTAATAAAATAAGTGCTTGAGTGTTGGACTTCTTTGGTACATATATTTAATCATGCTGTGTCAAGGAGTTCCAACCCTTTTTGGAGGCTGGTCTGCGCTTGTGCAGATCACAGAGGCCTTTTCATAATTAAAAAAATACAATTTTGGTTTTGTCCTGGGGGCATATTGCAATGGGAATGGTAAACTATGTAACACTCGAATGGTGGTATGTTTGAGTCCCCAGAAGTCTTATTTTTCATTATTGTATCTGTGTGAAACCTGTTGAGTATATACAATGTCAGCAGCATGGTTTCACTGTACAGTAAGTGAGATACTGACTCTGAATGGTTTCCAGGCTCCAAAACCATAGACTTAAAATGCATGTTATGTGCAACATCTGTGTTTCCTTCACTAACAATAAAAATGTACTAATGATTCTTTCAGAAGTGTTGGAGGAAGGTTTCCAGGTTCCAGCATCGATAGCAGAGCGATATAAAGTTGGAAGGACTATAGGAGATGGAAATTTTGCTATTGTGAAGGAGTGTATAGAAAGGTGAGGAGCATAATATGCTTATTACTGTAAAAATAATCATTTATGTCATGCTTTTTCTAGACCATGTCTTTATTTGTAGAATATAGGACATGTAATAAGGTAATGTCTCAATGCCAGATGGAAAAACTAGACTAATGCCCTCTCATATGAAAAAAAGAGTGAGTCCAAGGAGCAATCTATGAATTTAATTCTTTGTGGGTTTTATATGGTTTTTTTCTGCTGTACTCTGCATGATTTTACTCGTTCTTTGTGTTAGATCTTTTTTGTTGCACTGAAACATCTTTTCTTGCAGTTTGTTCTTGCAACTGTCCCTTTACGTTAGACTAACGAAACATTTCACGTGTAGGAGCATTCTGTAAAGATGTCAGGAAGTTTTGTGTGTGCGCTGTGGGGGTGGTGGTCAGCACAAAGAGCTGACTTTGGATCCATCTATTCTGCCATCTGACAGTGAGGAGCAACCTCTTCCATGCTTATCTTTAATTAAATGGGCGTCTTATCTTCTGCTTGCCTGCTTTATGCTGTTATATGAGCTCCATCCAAGTTTAGGAGCCTGCACTGCAGACATCAAAATCAAGCTTCTTCAGTGCCCTTTACTGTTCAGAGGTGAGAACAGTCACCCTTAAAGACTGATTTTAGACATCCACTCCGGATTAGAGAAGTCACAAATCACCTCAAATGTCGGTGTTGCTGAAAGTGTCCAGGTTGACTAGCCCAGGTGTCAGTTTCTAAATCAGGTCAGGCAGGTCATGAACCAGGTTTGAACTAGCTCTACCCAATGTTAAGAGTGTAAAAAATAGACGGAACAAAGACAGAAATGCTCTGAGCCGAACTGCAGGTGCTTTTTGGGGGTATTGTTAAAAATAGGATAATATGGGGTGAAAAAGACAGAAAGTACCTGTATGTGAAAGGATTGTAAGATTGCTCATGTTAGATAGTAGCAGTGCAGAGAAGGCAAAAAACTGCCAGAGCTAGAGATGTCCAAAAGAAAGAACAATAGAGATGTCAAGGTCTGATAACAAAATTCCACAAGTTTTATATCCCCTATTAACATATCCTAGAGAGGAGACTCTTACAGAAGACTGTAACCTCACCTTTAGGCTTGAAGAAAGAACCTTTGCTCTTTAGCCTGTAAGAATGTGATATTAACCCTAGAGAGTAAGTCAAGATTAGATCTCATGGCAGATGATGATAAATTAGCTTGGCTGGTTTTAAACTAGAGTCTCTTGGAAAAAGACAGGTCCCGCTCTGCATCTGAAAGAGTCTGGCAAGCCAGAGACCATGAAGACAGCTGTTGGGGAAAGGGGGAAGAGGATTTTCTATCGGCTGACAGTGTGCTTGTGGGACTTGGCCAAAGCTCTTGTGAGGCCTTTAGAGCTCTGTCAGAGTGAGTTCATGGTGTAGCTGGTCATCCGGAGGGCAATAGCTGTTCAGATCAAACCCCAGGGTCTGAACACTAAACCGGGGAATATGGAAACCTAAAGGAAGCAAAGCAAAACAATATGAAAACAAGAAAGCACTGTAAAACCCTATGGAGGGGGCATGACTGATGAAAAACATGGGTGAAAACATACAACTAAGAAAAGAGAAGGCAGCAAGCTAAAAGTAAAGTGAGCAGTGACTGAGAGAAAAAGATTATAAGGCAAAATAAAAAAAGGTTGGGGTTTTGATACACTGTCATTCAGCTGAAAATGCCAGTTGTGCTGAGAGACAGTTCAAATGTGCTAGTGTGCATTTTACAGCTCTTTCTCAAGCTGAGAGAAAAGACATGAACAAAATTAAATATAGGTCCCACCACACCTAAAAATAACACCGATTACAATATCCCCGAGAGCTTAAAGGAAAACTTGTTTCCTGTCCTCTAGTCTATCCCACTGGTCCCAGAAGTATCCAATAACACAACGTATCTAGTGAATATGTGCTCAAATAGCATGATTACTCAGGTATTCCCACATACCCACTCTTACGGTCTCTGAGCTATAGCATTCCGTAGATCCCATTTGTATCAGAGAGTTACTACTTTGTGAGAGCTTAAAAATTAAAGTAGAATTATTTCTGTTCATTTCCACTTCTAAAGCAGTATATCCTTGCCATCACAAGTGTGGGAGGAGAAACTGAAGCTCAGAGGGTAAATTAAAGCCAGTACATGTAAAACCCCTTCAAAAACATTCTTCACAATCTTTCTAAGCAAAAAACACCTCACTTCAAAGTCTGATATGTCCATCATTTGCAGAGCCAGAATTGATGGGGTGATACTTGGGACAGAGGACTTTTCCACTTTCTTCTGACGTACAATTCCTGTGTGCATTAGACTTCAAAGGAGTAGCGCCATGAGGTGTTAAGCAAGTAGGAATGGGTCTTGTTACACATCTTCACTATCACTTCTTCTCTATAGCTGTGGAGACCAGCCCGTGCGCACTGGTTAGCCACTCTGACGCTTCAAATGCGTTCACAGGCGTTATCCTCTGACAACGAACAGTGCAAATAGAAACCAAAAACCATCCTCAACATTTTCACGTAAGGACTCCTAAATCCCATTCTGTGCATCTGTGAATGCACAGGCACACACACACACATGTACAAATACATTTAATGCACACACAAAAATAATGAAGATAGTTTTTTATCTCCAGTGCCGTGGAAATCTCTGCAAAATTTGCAACAGGTTAAAACGGCCAGGGAATGTGGAACGGAGCCCTGTTATGAACTAGAGGTCTAACTCTGTGCCCTGCAGTGGTGCTGTGGGTCCAGACTTTTATCCAGCTGCAACATGTTTCCTACTTTGTGTGGCACCTTTTTATTGTTTGGGTTGAGCGACAGGTGAGAGGCGATATGCCCGTTTCACTGTGAGTTTCTGGCATGGCCATGCATATTTTTTGGCGGGTGTGTAAGTTGCAGCGCTGCTGACAGCCTGCGGTTCTGCAGCTTTTTAGGGGAAAGGATTTGCATTATCTTAGCTTTAATTTTCTTTTTACCAAAACAAAGAGCAGTCAGAGTTGTCATCTGCTCATTACATATCTGCTCCATCATATGCACAATTTGTTCTGTGGTGTTTTTATATGTGTTCATTTTTAACTTTCAGATACTTCCAAATTCTGACATTTCCTCACTAGCTCAGGTTTCCCAGTGTTTTGGAGTACGTAGAGTCTCCCATGGCCAACAAAAACCATCAATTTCCTTTCTCATGACAGAAAGGAAGCATTCCTAGGGCAACCAAGCAGCTTGAAAGAGACTCCTATTGAAAGAGGGCGTATTGTGTCTGAGTTTGAGCCCCAGATATCTTAATTTCTAATACTCTTTCTCCTACCTCCTCCTTCCATTCCCCAAAAATAGCGTCCATATCTCTGCCTGTCCCCTCACTGAGCTGGGACTGTAGCCACCGAAGAGCAGTGCCCGGATGGGGCACCCCACGTGGAGTGCAGCCCATTTCTGGGGCCTGTAGCATTAAACCCCTTTATGGGGGAGTATAGATACGAGACGCTTTTAATTTTCCTGTGCTTAAGTCTTGAACAGCCATGCTGTACTGTTTTTCCAAGCCATAAATGTCATCATCCAGTGTGATTTGCTTGCACAGCCTTTTAAATGATGTCTTAATACCAACTGTCTCTGCTTCTTGCTGACCTGGGAACTCAAACAGAATTAATATTTTGGTTTTTTTCTTTCTTTTTACTGATGTGCCGGTTTTCCCTTAAATTAATACCTAGTGGTACATCGTTCCCAGAGGAATTCTCCATGCTTAAATATGGCAATGAAAATGCTCAGTCATTTTCCTAATGCAGTGCTTTCAGTTTATGACTCACTTTGCATGTCCTATTTGACAGACTGCACACTTCTAGGCACGTTCATTTCTCTATATAACTTACTGTATATGAATTTAATGTATCAGTTTAACTATGTTTTGCTAAATGAAGAATGAAAAAAAATCACCCCATATGCTTGAGAGGTTATTTTTTTCTTTATTTTTTAACCAAACATACGCCTAAGGACAATGTAATAGACTTTTGTAAAACTGGTTAGATTTTTATTAGAAAACGAAAGTGTTTTGGTAAGACCTTTTTCTTGTATTACCCATTCTCCATTTAACCTTATAGTGAAACTAGAGCTTGTGAACGGAGCTTCTTGATTTCATCCCTCCAGCCATCTTTTGGTTTTGTAGCTTGATTAAGAAAGAGAAGTTGGTACTGTTAACTTGTCTACAAGCTTACTTTTCTCTGTTAGCATTCTGTATAACAAATATCTGCATATATGTTGTAGCAATAAATATTACATGGTTTCAAAACAAAAACACGTAAAAGGAAATGTGTTCTCATCCTGAACTAATTCTCTATAATTTCTTACTGTCTCCAGAACCTTTCATATTCTGTCCTAGAAACATCATATTTATCTCTGCTAAATATCATATACTTACTGAATACATAAAAAATTATTCCAGGGACTGACTTGTTTATCATAGCAGTTGTGAGTGTAGATGTGCAAACAAATGACTTTTCATTTTAAGTAAAAAAACCCCGTATTTTCCATAGCTTGTATTTTTTTGTATAATAGAAAACAAAACTTGGTTTTGAAAAGATTTTGATCTGTAAATACTATATAATATTTTTACATAAAACTGCAGAAGAAATAACAACTACCACTACAAAATGAAAAAATCAAGTGATTTTGTTTTGAAAACATTGAGCTGTCTTCATTTTTAAAAAAAAATGCTTACTGCTTTTTTTCTGAGGCACATGTATTCAAGAAATCTGGCTCAAGTTCACAATTCCAGTCAAATCCAAGCTTCATTTCTTGACAAAACAAATACTTGAATAGAATTCTTGCCCAGACCTACTGTGCTCAAATGACAAATATAAACTCGACTGAGAAAAATATTCAATGTGATTGAACATGCAATTTTTTCATTTCTCTTTCCTCAGATCAACTGGTAGAGAATATGCACTGAAAATAATCAAAAAAAGTAAATGTAGAGGAAAAGTAAGTACAAAAAATCTTTTTTTTTTTTTTTAAAAAGAAACATTTTGTGAGAGATCAGTTTAGGAAGCTGTCAGTATTTGTCTTCTTCTTGGCAAGTGTTATAATTTTTTTGGTTGAAGCCTTTGACCGCCCATTGGAGACCCTTGGAGTATCAGTATAAAAGGCTGTGATGTGCCTTTCTAGATGTGTGTGTTGATTCTCCAGTTGGTTGGTTGTATGTGGGCACTCCCCTTGCTCTTTACACCCGTAATTATGTCCTCTAACTTTCATAATTCCTGATGTTATAGAAAACAGAAAAATAATAATTATAACAACACTGGTCACTATGTCTAAACAGTACACAAGGTTAATCAAATTGATGTCAGTTTTATACCAAGTGACGGTTAGCTTTTGAAATCTATAACAAAAGGTTCTCTGAGAAGATGCTACCATATTTTTAAATCAAAAGATTCTGCATCGGATAAAAAATTTTAGAAGCTTCCATATTTAATTTTTCTCTGCATTAGAAACATGTCTTTTTCTCCATTTCTTTTTGTATGTTCTACTTTCTGTTCTTCTTTCAGTTATCACACATGTTGTTTCTAGATATGTTCCTTCCGTATTGCAGGAAGCAACAGCTGTTACCTTTTTAAAAAGCCCTGAAAAATCCATGCAGGTCCCAATTCTCTCTGCTTTTTCCACTGTGAAAGTTTTTCCCACTGTGAAAGTTCTTCCCACCAACCCATAGTCATTAAAGATTTCTTTTGTGTGGCAGGAACACATGATCCAGAATGAGGTATCTATTTTAAGACGAGTGAAGCATCCCAATATTGTACTTCTGATTGAGGAGATGGACATGCCAACTGAGTTGTACCTTGTCATGGAACTTGTAAAGGTGACTATTTTGAAAACAAGCTGCTTATTAAGAATTGTTTCAGCCATACTGAAAAATTTCATTGGTACTAATGCTTACTAAAAATCATGGAATCACAGAATAATTTAGAATGGAAGGGTTGTCTGAAGGTAGTCTTGTCCAGCGCCCGATTGAAAGATGTGTAACCCACTGTCAGATTTTTTTTTGTAGCTTTCAAACATGTCAAATATTCATCTAACTTTCTGTAAGCCACACTCAGAAGTGCTCTGTGGACAGTACTTTGGAGATCATGTTTTATTTGCTCCCCCAAAAGAATTATCTTTAAAAAGTTTTATCTTAAAGAAACGCATCTGCCTTGAGGTGAATTGAAAATACACCCAGTGTGAAGAGCCGTAAATACCAGCCTTCGTAATTCAATATTCTTTGATAAAGTAGAGTTTAATTAAATTATATTAATTTATGTTAAATTTAAACAATATTACCTGTCTTTTTTCTCTACTTATTTATATTAACACATTGTCAGGCTTGCCTCCTTGATAATAATCTAAATTTAAGCTGGAGTAGGGGAGAAGTGAAAAAGAAAAACCTACTATTTAAAGCATGGTTCTGTTCTGAAAAATAAGTTTGCAAATGCAGTATTTTATATTTGGTCCCCTATTTATTCCATCATAGTAACTTCCAGATCTCATGCATTTATTTCAGTCACTGGTGGAATTACATATTCAAATTGGATTATGATATTCGGACCAGGTCATGTCTTGCCCCCATACCGTCAACAGTGCAGTGCAAGAAGTACAAATTTAGCTCTCGGTTCTGGTACTAATACACAAGTATGTCACTGTGTATAAAAGGTGGTAAAAATACATTTGCGTAAATTGTACAGATTAAAACAGAAAACCGCTGAGGACATCTTGTCCTCCATACTTAATTTGACAGAATACACCTGTTTTTCACATTCACTAATGGGCTTAGTGATTCTCCTTCCTTCCTCAACTATTCTGTGGGAAAGAGATCTTTCCAGCAGCCATCTCCATTTCTATATCTTGATCAGCACGTTCTCCTGGGGCAGCCTGCCATGTGTACACCCAGGAAATCCACAGTTTTGAGTGTTTCAGGAGAAAGATTACAATAAAGCTGTGCAGCAGCAGCATTTGTGTGCAGCCCTGTTGTATGTGCACACTCAGCACTTGTGAGCAAATCAGGCACTCTGAATCCTTGCACTCAGATCACTTCCACGAATCTTAAATCAATAGTGTCGTCACCTTCGGTAGACATCCTCTGTATCCCTGGTTGGAAACAGGCACCCCCGGTGGTCGGGAGAGAAGGTGATTTTGGCAAGCAGGTTTGTTAGCTGCTTTGCTCTGGTTGTAGGTGGAGATTTAGGGGATGCTCTTAATGTAGGTGCCTCATTGAGTTGTTAGCTAGGATGATCCCAGGTCCAAGTGTTTCTTAAAGAACTTCTCGGTCTCTGGGCTGGAATAGGAGACCAAAGAGAATGAAAAGGTTTTTTGTTTGTCCATTATCCCCTGTGCTCTGTGGCAGCAGCGGTGACGCAAGCTGTGTTCCCGGTGCATTGCTGGGAGGCTGTTAAGTGTGGGCCATGGGTGGGTGGCCAGATCTTCCCTGTCCTTGTGGCAGGCTGGGATAGCCTTGTTATCCATGAGAAGCTGAGGCCGTGTCCCACAGCTTAAGAGATGGCAGCACTGTCCTCTTAGGTTTGAGCCTGCCAGGTGCCCTACTTGGCTTAAGTGGTCCTATGGCGTTCATGGTCCCGCCAGCCCTACTGTCCACTACCTCCAGGCTCTGAAGAAGCACACTGGGATGTGCTGGTGGCAAGAAGCTGAGAGGCTAACCAGCATTTCCATTTCGTCTCTGATGGAGAGCTTAAATCCCATCAAAAAAGCAAAATACTGGCTCTCTTCCACACCACGAATCCCTCTGTGTAACTGGTCCCAGAAGTATTTCCCCGCCACAGTCACAGCCCCGTCTCGCACTCAGGAGTGCAATGTAAAATAGCACAGCTTCAGATCAGATGCCATTAGCCATCTAACACTATTATAATCATAATTACTGCTCTTTTCTATGGTAAGTGAGCTCACTCTGAGATCCGTGCTACTGCAGGTTTTTACCAGTGTCCATGAGAGCTTGTTCAAAGGTACCTCAATACTCTTGCTCAGCGTTGTAATTGAATGTAGCTGCAGCTTCAGCCTGCACTGACAAATCCTTCATCTTGGCCCCATGAGATGTACTAAGAAGTAAAAGCTGTGCCTTGTCTAACATGCCAAGACGTAAGCACATAGCTGGCTTTATGGGTGCAACCTGCTGTGCTATTCATGCTTGAAAAATGTTCAAACTGTAGTCTCAGGTGGATTTTTAATCAAAGTCCTACTCAGCTAAATAAGAGAGGAGGGGAGCAACAACTCTTACAAAATAACTAGCCTAAAAGATGTATATAAAGAAAACCATCCGTTACAATAATTTTCTGGAAAAATCTGTTTTCTTGCACTCTTTCTTCTTTACTTCTCAGGATTGCTGCATATACTAAGATACTTAGCTTTTATTTATGCTATAGAAGGGCTTTACAGACATCTCTGTAGTTCAGATATCCTAGAGAGCACTGCTTTAACGTTCTTTACTTTTATGTGGAATAATAGAAGAAATTTAGGAGAAATATCCTGATCCTGGGAAGTCAACTTTGTTTCTTTGAAGCAAACATCTATTCCTTAATATTTAATTGGGAAAAAAAAGCCTTGTTATACTCTGGGGGAACCAGGGAAGGTATTTCTGGAAAGACATTAATTGTTAGTTCGCCAATTGCTGACTGTTACCATTTCATAGCGTGCACTGTGAGAATTGATTAACCATCTGTTATTGACTGACTTTTGAAGACCTGACTTTAAATCAAACTCACAGACAGGAAAGAAATTCAAGGAGAAAAGGCTTGATACTGCAGAGCACGGTTTCAGTTAATACCACCCTGCATTAATTGGCAGTAACAAGTTTGACATAAGTGGCTGCTGCAAATACTGCCCTCACCTCACGGCAGATAGGCCATTCATTGCTTTGTAAAGTGTAAGAAAAAGCACTTCATAAATACAAATATAAACACATTGCAAGTGGTGCTTGTAAAAGGAAGCAAGGACCTGGTTTCTGGCACATTGCCTTTTTACACAGCGAAACAAAATTGTTATTCAAACCTAACAGGGGTTTGGCCAATTTAACAAGCAAGATTTATTGCAGAGTTTCCTTTACTGCTTCAGGATATGATTTCACTTTTGCAGAAGAAAAGAGAGATTATATCATTTACATAACAAGGTAATAAATAAATAATTGGTTACTGTACTTCCAAGTATACTTCCTCATGTGCGCAGATGATAAAAACTGCATTCAGATGTTGCTGGTCCAATTTCACTCCAGAACTGGGGATTTAAGACTGAAATGTCATCCTGAACTCACCCCTTCTGCCTGAATAAATGATAGTGACCTGCTGTGTGAATCGGCTAAGCAGAACCTTGCAGGTTAAAGTGCTCTTCGGGGAAAGGGAAGCCTGAAAACAATTCTGTCTGATACAGCTGTCAGCTCTGTTAACTCTTTCCAGGATATCACCTCTCTTTTAACTGCAGAGATTCCCACAGACTAAATCAATGCTCTCTTTTCCTAGCAGGCTACCTGGTAAGAAACTTTACCAAGTAAAGTAGACTGCTTAAATGGAGAAAATTGTTCTGCTTCAGATTGGCTTGACCGTCTGTTAATGTGCTCTGCAGCCTCTATCTTCTCAGTTTAGGCTTCTCTTGCGCATGAACATTTGTTCTTTTGCTTCTGACTTTAGGCCCAAATTTTACCTCCTCTTCTTCAGGTTCATCTTCTTTCCTTCTTGTCCCTCATAGCTCAGACTGTTTTCTTTGTTTGGAGGCAGATCCTTTGCTGTTGTTATTGACACCTCTCCTGAGCACCTGGAACATATTAGATAAGACCAAAGATGTGTCTAATCCACTACCTTATGTTAAAAAGCAGCTGGTACCTGGGTTTCACAGGATGAAACTTAGGGAAGATGGATTATTTATCCCACATATTTTTCCACAATGCTGTTATCTAATACTTAGTGATCAGAAGATGCCGTGAAGGACATGGTATTGTACGTTTGCCAAATATTTGGTCTTTCTCTCTAAACCTCTATCTGGTTTGGCTTGGCCTTTTATATCCTTTTCCTTAACACTATGTATCTTGGGGTATCTTGATCAGTCACCAGCCAGAGCAAGAGGTTTTGATATGGTCCAGATTTGACAATGGTCAGCTGTAAGCGATCTCCAAAGCTGGGGTTTCGCATCTACAGTGTGAGTAAACCTGCCCTGGCAGACTTCAGCTGCACCTCAACAATGTGAAATTTTTAATAGTTTGTGTGGGTTTTTTTAACAAGTAATGTCTGTTTTCTCAGGCTGGAGTCTTCGCTGGTTGTCTTTTTCTACCTTTTTCTCTGTAGCCGTGATTCCTGGAAAAATTCTTCTTTTTGTTTCTTCCCCCTCCTCCTTCCTCTTAGTGAAAACAGTGTGTACTCTGGAGCTGAGCCTTAAAAAAACCCAGCAAATAACTTGAGGCTATTAATAAAATCATGAGAGTTGGCAAAGCTGGGACTCCTCTGTTGCCTTCAGAAAATACCTGCTTTTTCTTTAAAATGCAGTCCTCTGTGATTTTTTTTTCCTTGATGTTTTGACTTCAGCAGGGATTTTTTGCATTGTTTTTGCAGAATTATCCTTTCACTCCTCTATTTTTTTTTTTTTGTTGGTCTGTGTTTTCTTTATAGTGCTGCTTTGATTTTGGCTGAAGGCCCAATACTGCTGAGTAGTGTCTCTCAAAGATGGGGTTTTTTACCTCCACGCTGTCAAGCTTCCTCCTTAATCTCTTCCTTAAACTTATTTTTTGGTCTTTTTCCAAGCGCTTACATGCTCTTCTTCCTGCTTGCCAGCTCAGCTCTGGAAATACAGTCCACATGTCATGGCTGCCTCAGTTCCTGGTGAAGATCATTTCCACTTTGAGGACTTCCACTTAATTTTCCCTCTTTCTTTCTTTCACTCTTGTTTTCTTGTTTTTCTTTCACTGGACATAGCTTTTAACTGAATTAGATATCACGATGAGCTGGAAAAGGCACAAACTGCCATCTATATTTGTAGCTGTGGTGAAAAACTAATATTAATTCTTAAGTGTCTTCCAGTATGATTGTCTGACATATACTGGAAAGTGCTTCCGAATTAGCTGCAAGAAACATCACACTACCAAAAACTTCACATCTTGTGTAGAGAAAGAGGTTTCTAAAATCCACATTTTCGAAGTTTTATGAGATGGAAACAGACTTTTAAAATACGCTAGCAGTGATGACAGGTAGCTGGTTTGAGTTTCACTCAGAGTTCCTTCATCTTTCTGGAGCTCAGTCGAGCTGGCTTTGGGCGAAAATTTGATGTCAGCCTGTTTGTGATTATAATAAAGAGTGGCAAGGGTTGGTATGCGGCATCGTGACAGGCAAGCATGTAGGCGTGCCAGAAATTTGCAACAGGGTCTCTGAGCGCACAGGTTGGCAAGTGCTGGATGTGTTACAAACGCAGCAGCAGGTGGGAATGGTTTGCAGTAGAGACTCCAGCCTCTTGGCTGACCAACTAAGCCATGACAAATGGTTCTGAATTACTGATATCTTCAGCTGCCATTATGGGGGATGTCATCACAGTACCCATAGTTTATAGCAGCAAGGAAACTGTACTGCTCCTCCCTCCTTTTCTATAAATGATGCTCCTTGATCTTCCCTAAATTTTTCAGTCACTTCATAAGCAGTATTGCTGACATGCTGTGGTCATTTTGCTCCAGGGAGGAGATCTTTTTGATGCTATTACTTCCACCAACAAATATACAGAGCGGGATGCCAGTGGGATGCTTTACAATCTGGCCAGTGCCATCAAATATCTTCACAGCCTGAACATTGTCCACAGGGATATCAAGCCGGAGAATCTACTGGTAAGTGAAGATTCAGCTTTCAGTATTGTTGATAACTTGGAAGTGTGTGAGAGAAGGTCTGCACTTCTGCCTCCTTCTACACACCCGCCAAGTTTATTTCAGTCTTTTAAGTCATTGGTCTTTTAATTTTAACCTTAGCGTTGTAAAGTTCTTCTAAGAATAACAGCTATTGTAAAAAGTACATTAACGTAAGCTGGTATGTCTAGACTGTTCCCCAGGACACAGCAGCACAGTTGTTCCAGTGATCACTAGAAGTGACCTTTTAGTAAGCTGCAGTATAATTTCAAGTGTCTCATAAATACAGAAGTGTTCTGTCCTCAATAGACTATTCTGTATTTCTGCAGCTGCCAGAGTAATTAGCAGCAGGTCAGTTTTACAAACATGGTGGGTGTAAACGTTGTGCCCTAATGATGTAGTATGTCAGAGCACAACCAGGGAGAGACTTCAGTGTCTTTCCTTTCACTGCTGCATCTCCCAAATAATCCTTTTTATTAAGCCACTTTCTCAGACAGACAGCCTAAATCTTCCTTTTCCTGACTGGATCTGTATGAGCCCTATCCACTGAAGACAATGGAAAACATACCCTGGCAATTTTTGAGAATTTTGCACTCTTGAATGCAGTAATTGTGTTCTCCAGCTGACGTGGGTTTATTTCTTAGTGCATTTAGTCCTGCTTGACACTGAAGAGATTTTATGGGAAAGTTGACTCAAGCAGATCTTACTAAACTTCCAGGGAGTGGGATTTTTACAGTTGAGGTTCCTCTAGTGGCAAGTGCCTTTATAGTTGTGGGTGAGGAAGTAGCCTGCCCTTGTTTTCCAGAAGCGGCTAAAACCATGTTGGGTAGAAGTTTCCCTAAACGCTAACAATTGCTGCTCCTTTCGCAGCCCTTGTGCTAGTGTTTGTAGGTGGCTGCATGCAGAAGTTATAGCAGCCACATGCCAGGATTCATTAATGCTGTGACTTGGAGCGTGCAGGAGGGTCTTGGGCTGGGGCAAGGCTTGCCCTGCTGCTGTCTTATCATGTCTCTGAATGCCTGAAGTCTGACAACGGTAGTTAAGTTTGGGGGGGGAGAGAGGAAGGTAGGCAGGAGCAACAGGGAGAGGATTAGATTTGCCTGCCCAGCCATCTCTGGTAATTACCCACCACCAGGAATGATCACGCTGTTTGCATTGTAGCTGAAATTGTTTCTGAGTGATTTTTCCGGTGTGCTGCGTATGTAAAGGTCCTATGTTGATATTGACATTGAGCAGTGAGGATGCGGCAGTTAACCTCTTGCAGCATCCTGACCCTCAAAAGCCAGCATTTGATTCACAAATTATATTAATTCTCTAAGGTTTATCAGGTCCTTGAAAAAAACAAGTGCTGTTTTAGAAGAGTGCTTTGGAACCAGCCTTACCCGAGTTCTGACCCTGTCTCTGGCATTGGCTGGCTGGCTGCGGCCTTAGCGTCTCTTGACCCTTCTACTTTTATCTTCTTATCTGTCAAATGGGATGGGTAGTTCCTTGTATCACAAGATTGCAATTAGGGTTATTTTTGTGGCATTTATAAAACACTTGCAAAATGCCATCTGGGTCTTAGTGTTTCTGTTGCTAAAGACCTTCTACTTGCCTTCTGTAGCCTGCCTTTTGCTTGTAGCTCTGTAACCCTTCACCTAAGTGGTCACGGCAGTATTTTTCCCATGTTGTTCTTGGGCTGTTGCTTTCACGCCATTACTGTCACCATCTTGCACCTGCAAACCCCAGTAGTATTGCTATAGCAGGTTCTCCTGGCCGCCGGTGTGGGAATCAGCCCTTTCCCCCCCTGCTTTTCCTACCCGTGGGTTGTAGATGTAGTTTTAGGGGAGCGTGTAACAGGCCTGCCCACAGCAGAGCAGCTAATCGGCAGTGGGAGTCGGGCAGCATCTGCCCTGACCAATACATGCCCCAAGGCTAACAGCCCCATTAGCAGGAAAAAACGACAGGGAGGATGAGCAAGGCCTGACAAAAGCTATAGAGTTATTACAGGAAAAATACGGTGGGGTGAATGGGAACATGCTGCTCTGGAGAGGGCACCCAGAGGAGGATGCTCATCTGGAGACTCCTTACTGCATCTCTTCCTGGCTCCTGGGAGCGCTTTCCCTTTCACGTCCCTCTTTCTCTCCTTTGGTTTTTCCTTTTCCCCAAAAGTAACTTTCATGCTTAGAGCGGATGTGTGCCATCCACTGCAGACCTTGCTGATAAACCTTTGTGTGTGTGAACCTCTCTCAACATCCTATGTGCAACACCAGTTATTTCTATAAGTGCTCAAATATTGCTTATTAACCTCAAAGCATGCAAAGCCCACCTAACAGTCAACTGTCCAAGAGTTTAGGGTATGCTCAATACCTGTGATTTTTTAGCATTTTTTTTGTTCTCTAGAGAGTGTCTTCCATGTTTTAATTGGAACATTTTTCATAATTGCTGCTATTTAGCATGTTTATTTTGTCAAGTCATGGGATGTCTTTATAGCCATATAATAAACCCTAGAGAACAACTTCTCTGACTGTTGCCATCTGCACTGATCACAAGAGCAGCTTAGAAAATACTGTCAGTCTTTATAGTAATAGGATACATATGGTGGCACACAATTATGTGTGGCTGCATTCAATTAGTGTTGTACAATTACACAGTTTCATTGCTTAGTTAAAACAGTGAAAGCACTACGTAGTGGGTAATTTGCACTAATCCCCATTTCTTTAATTGCCCTTCAGTATTTAAATGCAGTGGAACACATACAGCGTTTGTTCTGAATAACATGAACGTTAAATTATCTTTCACATTCCTTGACTGGCAAGTAGCATACCACAGCTTCACATTGGGCTCCTTTTTATATGGAGTTATAACAGGGTGAGGAAAAGTTACTTTCTTCAGTTTTACAAGTTAAGTGAAGTAGTTTTCCAAGGAAAGTAATTCCTGGAAACAGATGGGGCAAAATACTGGAAAATGCACAGTACCAAACCTTCTGCATTGGTAAGTATTGCCAAACCAGCCTCTTCCGTGATTAATTTCTAGGATATATGAATCACACAAAGTGCGGTCTGTTGAAGGAAGGAACTTGTGAACGTTCACCAGGTTAACACAACTCAGAGAGGGCCTTGTAAAAGATAACTGTATGAAATAGAATATGAGATGCTAATTAGACCGGATTCAGCGCTTGATGTCTAAGTGCACACTTTACATTTTTCAGCAAATGAATATTTAAAGCTCTAGTCTCTAGCCTTTAATTAAAACTGTTGTTGAAATTAGATTTATTACTGCCATTTCAGAGAGCACTTTCTATAGTTTCAGGAACCAGATGTATTTAACAATCTGTGTTTTTAATAAAACTATAATTGCTTTTTTTCCAGTGCCTTTCTATAAGCCTGTCTTTTTTTCTGGCTTAGTAGCAGAGAAATGTGAATCCATATCAAATTGTTGGTCCTCTTAAAGATCCAGTTGTATTATTAAAAATTACATATGGAAAGGAGAATTTTGTGTATTCTGAATGTCTGCTTGTAGCTGTATCACCTGGTAGCAGGGATTCAGGACAGAGAAGGGTTTTCTCTCTAGGCATGAATAACAAAGGAGAAAATGGGGGGGGACGGCAACCTCTATAATATAACTAATTATTATGAGCTATAGCAGATCTGTAGCAAACACTGGCAAGAGACTTCAAGATTTCATTTTTGCACCAAGTGAACTGTTCAAGGGTCCATTGTAGAATTTATTGTATTTTTGTAAGAAAAAATCTAGGAGTTTCCTTTGAAAACAGTTGTAGATAAATGTGATTTCTGATGTAGGAGTAGCTAGCTGGTCAAGATGGCTATGAAGGATGATTTTGGTTTTGATTGTGAAGCATGATATCTTCTATTTTTGCACAGTGTTAGTGCTAATTGTTGTCAGGATATCACTAGTGGTGAGCCAGCCTGCATGGAGCTTTGATTTGGGTTGCAAAATAATGAAGTGATGCATACATACTTCAAGAAGGCCTCCTGTAGACTGCTTCCATTTTTTAAGGTGCTGTTGTGCTAAACAGCATTAAATAGCATCATAAACAATTTCAAAATGGGAAGCAGGAACCCAAACCAGAAGCTGGATTAAAGAAAGACTCACAGTCTAGTCTTTCACTTAGATACATTTTAGTCTTCTTTATTTTAAACATTTTTTGGTGAGTTTTCAGTGTTTGCAGGTTTGGGGTTGTTCTTTTGCATTGAGCCAACTTCTGAAATTGTGTAGTTTTTACTGATATTTCTAGCTTTTTTCTTGTGACTATATCTTTATCTCCCTTTGCACCCATAAAAACCCATGAAGATCATGTTGCTGTTGTGAAGACCATGTTTTAAGACAGGATTTTCATGTATACTCATTAACAGCCCTACCTACGTCTGTTGATGATGATGGTAACATACCACTAAGACACTGATCGGTGTTTAACAGTCATCCAAGGAGAGGACAGTGTTTCTAGGTGAAATAGTCGAGCCAGGTTTGCATCTTGTGACTTCAGTACACAGAGGAGAGTCTGTTGCTGCTATCAGTGCAGTCACCATTGTATTATCTAAGAAGCTGAAATTCCTGTGCGAGACTTTAAGCTCTGTGCAAGTGAAATGAATAAACTCAAAATCCCAACACCGTGAATTGGCTGTCAGTGGGGAGAACCTACGAATGTCACTGCTGGAAGGTCAGACCTTTGCTGCTGGGCCTTAGCTTCTAACAAGTAGTATGTCCTTTGTTGGCCAGGTAGCGAGGTAAGTCTTTCCCAAGCACCGTGAGTGCGTTCAAGGGAAGTTGTCCAAATGGTCTATGAATTTTCAAAGCATGCAGAGAAGTATGTTGTAGGTAAGAAGGAGAAAAAGAGACTGTAAATTAGAAGGAACATTTCAGGCAGTTAGTAAACGTAGTAGTATGGTATTGTGTTAAACCTTTGAATTTTCCTCCTGATTTAGGTTTATGAACACCAAGATGGAAGCAAGTCCCTGAAGCTAGGAGACTTTGGCCTAGCAACAATTGTGGATGGACCTCTATATACTGTTTGTGGGACCCCAACATATGTAGCTCCAGAAATCATTGCTGAAACTGGGTAAATCTCTTCTAGTGATGATTCATTCACATGTACACAGTGGAGCACATTCTCACCAGTGTGCCAGACAGGAGTTCTTGCAATTGAGAATTTTTATGCTGCCTTCGCTTGGGTATGATGCAGAATCATGGCTCATAGAACAGTTTTGTTGGAAGGGACCTCTGGAGGCTATCTTGTCCAGAGCAGGGCCAACTTTGGAGTTATATCAGGTTCCTCTGCTAGTTGTTGGCCTCAAAGTTCTCAGCTTAACACCAAGTTAGTAACTAGCCATTTGCAGATACAATAAAAGTAATTCTTAGCTGTCCCCAGAGACTGCTAACTACCATTCACTTATTTTGTTACCACACTGTCCTCCTCTTCTGATTTGTTTCACAGAATAAATGCCTGCTGGCTTGAGCAGCTTGTGTCACCGTTGCAGGCTTCATGTTGGTAGGCATCACTGTCTGACAAGAATACAGCACAATGTCTTCTGTGCACTCCTACACTCTGATCTAATGTAGTTTTAAGATGTAAAAAAGATTTGAAAGTGGAATTCCTAGGAATACCTAGGATAGGTAGGTAGGACATAGAGAAATTTCAGATGAGAATGTATAAGAAATTATTAGTAATTCTGACAATGTTTCTTCTGTTCTTGTACTGTAGTTCATAGGAGTCGGATGTCTCTAACCATGTCTCTCACACTTCTAGATATGGCTTGAAGGTGGACATCTGGGCAGCGGGTGTGATTACTTACATCCTGCTCTGTGGTTTTCCTCCATTCCGTGGGTATGGACTGATCTATTCAACCATCCTTGTTCTGTGAATTGGTCCCTGTGCTGCTTTTGCACTAAGCACAGAGATTCCCACTGGAAAAAGTTCTCTGCTTGTAGGGTTTGGTTTTTTCCTGTGCTCTGCATAGTAATTTACACAAACCCCATAAATTTCTGTAATTTTACTGTAAAATCTCTGCCTCATGTTTGTTTATTTTAGTTTAAACTTCATTGCATTACAAAATAAGAGCCTCCATTATGGGTTCTGGGTGCCTTTGCCTGAAGTTTAAAATACACAGTGAATTAAGCATCTTCTTCCATGGACTAAATACAACATATTTTGTGGTCAGTAAATGGTAATTAAAATGTAAGCCACTAATAAAGACATGTCAGATCTTTTCTCCTCCTCAAAGTAATTGCAAAGTTGTTGACAATCCTGAAGACAAGCAGGTTACCTCAGAAAGAATGTACCAAATGCACTTTGTTTTATGATCTCACCATTCACACCCATGGTTGCATGCTTGGGGGGAATCAACAGCTTCCAAAAGTACACTAAGTGATCACCAGTTAAAAGCAATTTCAAGAAGCCTATTGAAACCAGCTCTGGAAATAATTTCTTTGTGGGTTTTGTTGTTGGTTTTGTTTGGTTTCTACTTTACAGAAGTGGAGATGACCAAGAAGTGCTTTTTGATCAGATTTTGATGGGACAGGTAGATTTTCCACCTCCATATTGGGACAATGTTTCTGACTCCGCAAAGGTGGGTTTAATAGTTGATGATGCTTTCTTCTCCAGTGTTATTCTCCATGCCAGTAGCTAATGCATGCTGTTATTTCACAGTGCTGTATTTGACATGCCTCATGCATCTCCTGCTACACCTATAAATTCCTCTGGGTCACCGAGTATGTTGTTGTTTGATCATTGTCTCTCTGTTAGAGTCCAGGTGGTTCTGAAATGGACCCTGTCTCTGTATGATGTCTCACACAACAGAGACACCAGCAGCCCTTACTGATCAAGAAAAATTTTAAGTAACTTTGCTTGACCTACACTTCTTAGCTTGAAAGCTCCTTGGGACTGTGCTTTATATGTACTTATGATGGGGACCAGGTACCAACCTGGAGCCTTTGAGTATTATGTAATAATATTATAGGGAGGCTGTTTTCCCCTTAGTAATCCCATTAGATGATATGTCTGTTGTTTCTTTCTGTCAAAGAACCATGCATTGCGTTGCCTGTGACTCCTTAATGTTGTCGGTGTGGTATGAAACACAGACTAATTCTGGCCACCGGTTCATGGGCCGTAGCCTCTTGGCACATGACACAAAGGAGGTAGAGTTTGAGGTGTGATAAGGCAGATACGATCCTTTTCAGATACAGTTCCTGACAGAGTTCATTATACTTGCAGAGCCGATCAAGTTTTTTAACTCTCATTAGTGCACTGGAGCGACAGTTTAACTCAGATTTTCTAGGGATCTGGCATTCACTATAGTCATGTGTATATATATATATATCTCTCTAGAGAGAGAGAATACATATGTGTATGTAAAAAAAAAAAAAAAAGCCAAAACATAAAGCTATTCATATGGTCATCCTGTAGATAAGTGCTTAATTTCTGCCACTTTACTTCTGTAGCCTATAAGGCAAATCCAGGAAAAAAATCCTATTTCCTTCAGTCTGACAGTGTTTAATAAATCACAAAAATTAAATTCAGAAGTGGATTCAGGTAATGAGAGTAGCATTCTACGTTCTGAATCTAAACCACATCATTGTGTTGTAGCAGGCTTTATTTCGTAGCATCATTAATGAGAACTCTGCAAGTCCTTTGCCAATGGTGTTCTCCTGTGAAACTCATTCTTCCAAATAGTTCAGTCTAAAATTTCTGTTTTGAAGCATTAGCCTATACATTTAACTGCTCCTTGCCACTAAGAATTATTAACTTTGGTCTTTGGTGATACCCCTTTACTTGCTGTCATACTGCCAACCTGTTTTCTGTGCACTCCACTCACTGGTGGAATTAGATATGTGTTTATTTACATGCTAGTTGAAAACTAGGTAATTGCAGAGGAAATCAGAGGATGAAAAACAGTGTTTTAAAGTGGTTTTTTTTTAATATCTTCTACGCCATTTATACAAGAGCTTAGAGTAAAATTCGAGATTTGCTGGCTTTTTTCCTACAGAAGAATTGGCTTTTTCTTAATGGGAAGCTAACCTAATTTCATGCAACCATCTGTTTTGTACATTATGTATTAAGTGCTTTTCTCTTAAACAGTGGCTACAGAACTGTAACTCAGAACTGTCTTCTAGCTTTTCAAGGTGCTGTTAGATACTGATTTAAAAGTTCAGCTTGAAGTTCAGCAGTTCGTGCTTTTTTTTTAATAATCTTAATATATTTCTGTAGTTGGTAGTTCACTCTCTCTTACATAATCAGTTGAAGAGCACTTCAGTGAATTCAATGTTGATTTGTTCTTTTAAAATGTTCTTTAAATTTGACCCAGTATTCCATTTCTTAGGAACTTATCACAATGATGCTTCAAGTAGATGTAGATCTGCGATTCTCAGCCTTGCAAGTTCTTGAGCATCCATGGGTTAATGTAAGTATTTTCAGGCTTGTAGATGCTGCTAGTAATTTGGCACCTTTGAGCTCTTTTCTGTCAAGTCCTTTCTATGCCCTTTTGGAGCCAGCATATTCTAAAAATGCCACAGAGATAACTGGAAATAAGCTGCGTTACAGGCTGGTTTAGTGTATCATGCATACCTTGGAGTATTCACTATTTTATGCATGCTTAGCTACAATTTCTCTGAAATATTTTGGGCAAGATTTTCAACAAATCTCAACCACACTTGACAAATCTATACCTCTAACAATCAGCTTGCAGGTTCAGTGGCACATTTTGCTCTCCTAAAATCAGATGGACTTGAAAATCTGACAGTCATGATTAAGAGCTATTGAAATACAGTCCATAGTGTTAAGCCTACTTGATCTGGCATGAAACAGGGAAACCTTTAGAATCATATTTAGCTTCTGACATTGAAATATACATATATTTATGTGCAGCCTATCCATTTAATCTGAATTACCATGAAATAGCTATTTGTGTATCCTGGCTTGTCTCTAAGCGACTGGACATTTGCCATAAAAGTGATAATCAGTAAGGTAGCATACAGATAAATCTGGCAGAGAATAGAGATTTCTCTTTAATTAATGTTGCGACAAGGACACTACTTAATATTTGTTGATTATTTCAGACTATTTGATATGTCTTAAAATATTTGGATGACAAGAAAGAAAAATTGGAGAAAATCCAGAGTCAAATTCAGAAGGGAAGACTGAGAAAAGAAATACAATTGGGATGAGCAGAGAAAAAAATTTAAAGGAGGAAGAAAAGATGTTTCATTTTGTTTGTTGCAAGTGTGAGTGTGCAGTCCTCCCTGGAATACTGTTTCATCCCTCAGCTGCTATATCCAAAATCTTTTTCTCTCTAAACCACTATTCTAAAAAGTCAAATATACACTAACCTCAAATGTTGATCTTTTTTAATGGAAGTGTCCTCCATATAGCCCAGAATAGTGGTGACCATTTAAGTGTTCACGAAGTATATGCTTTAGTCTTGGAGGGTCCCTTATTGCCCAAACCATTTTTTAAAAATTGTAAATGCTATTATAATGCAGAGCACTTCTGCAGTGTGTCAAGAGTGCAAGGATCCTGGACAATGTCTGCTGAAAATCTTTTCATTTTTAAGATGACATTAAAGCAGCTGAAATATTAATTTTCTTTGGTGCCAGGTGCTGTCCTTGCACATAGTGTTCTGTCACAGTTTATAATGACTTTTGGTGATGAGGTGTCTCTCTGTCTCCACGGGAGGAGGAAAGGTGGGGATTTCTGGAGTGCTGCTGAGGAAGAGATGGAAGTGACTGATCAGAAGCCGCAGAGAGGCTAGGTCACCCGCAGTGGCAGTCTGCACACTGCTGCTGACGTTACTGAAACATCACCTGTTTACACCACATTAAGGATGTGGTCACTAATCTTCCTCTTTTTCTGAAAAGTACATTGGAATTGTTAATGATCCCCCCGGACACCTTTGGTTTGGTTTTTTTTTTTTTTTGGCTTCAGTTACACTGCAGTGTATTTTAGGAAGCCATTTTAGCAAGATATATAAAGGAGAAGAGGTGCAGCTCTTTGTCAGTAATGTGATGGTGATGGTGTGCAGGTGACATGAAGGTCTGCTCCCTGTCCTCGCTGCTGCCTGCTGATGGGGAAGGCTGGGGAAAGGGGCTGGGGGCTGAAGTCTTTTAACACTCCAGATCTCCACTAACCAAGCTCTGGTTATTGAAGCACCCTGACAGATTCCTGGGTTTCTGTGCAATAAGTTAAAATGTGGAGCCCTTTGCCAGAGGATGCTGTAGAGGCCAAGTATAAATGGATTCAAAAGAGGGTTTGATACATTTTCGGAGGATGAGCCCGTTGGACCCTATTAAGTATGGTGGTCTGGATACAACTCATGTCTCAAAGTTCTTAAGTACTTGCTTGGCAGAAACTGGAGGATATACCTGGGAAAGTTCAAGATCTACTTGTCTTCGTTAAATGTACTATTTCATGAACAGTGACTACGATGCACTGTTGGAAACAAGATAGTATGTTCAATTCACCTTTGGTCTAGCTCTGCTGCACTTCTTGTAGTTTTGTGCTGATTATAATTCTTTGCAATCAAAGCCTGTAGCAGTTCTGTCCATAAATAAGAGAAACAAATATTCCATGACTGTTCTGTAATTTCTTCTTTTCTGTCCAACTGCTGCTTTTAGCAACTGAGACGAATCAGTATTTTGTCTTCAGCAATACACTAACGATAGTTCATAGCGCAGATCAAAACCTCTTTTGAATTCTCTTATGTATCCTCCAGATATTTTTTCTGGAAGGAGAAAAGCCAGCACTTGGACCAGTTTAGGAAAGTGCTTGAGCACATTCCAAACATTGCTCTGATTTCAAGGCATCACACATGGAAGTGCTTAATATTAGGCAGAAAATTAACTAGATGGCACTAAAATCCTAGTTCACTTCAGGAGAAATAAGAACATGGCTGAGTTGAAACAGGTGCTTAAATGCTTTCATGAAAATGCTTTCATTTTCCCAGCTTCAGGACAGGGAACTCATATACTTATCCATGTTTATAAAAGGCTCTTGCGACCTATGTGTCGTAATTACCTGAGCAATTGTCTGCAACTTTCGTAAAATACTGTCTTTCTGAGAAGAAATGGCACCTGGAGTTTTCACCTAACACTCCGTTTTCCCAGATAACCTCTTTAAATCCTTTTCCATGGCATCAAATGCTGGACGTGACTTTCTCTTTTCTTATTTCGGTTTTGAACCTATTCATAGAGTGGTAAACTTGCAGCTAAAATACTGGATAGGACAGCTGGCTTGAAAAGCAGGCATGTGTTTTCTTCAACAATTTTAAGAAACATTTTCTCGCTTTGATCAAACCTTTGATAGAAGTGTTGTAACTGCTTACACTGTATAAAACCATTTTGTAGATTGTAAATAACCATTCTACTTTATAGCTGCTTACTATGTGATTACTTGGTAAATTGCTGAGATTCCTGGAATGTGCTTTGACAGTTTCAGTATGAGCCAACCCTCATTTCAGTTTCAGTTTTTGCTATAAAAATAGCTGGAATCCTCTTGGAAACTGCAAAACTTGTTATGGTCAGTCAGACCAGTAAAGCAGTTCCTATGTCAATAATGTCCCAGCTGTTTTCAATTCAAAAAAAACAGAACCTGAAAAGATATTGGCTACATGCCACTGCCACAGATGGAGATCTTGAATTCTAAATGCAATTCAGCAGCAGTTCCTTGCCCCCTCCATTTAGTTTATTTGGATTTGTCTCTCCTATGCAGTACACTTAGACCTGGAAACAAATCCATCAGTTTATACTTCCCCTACAGGGACTCCAGCGCTTTCCTTCACCTGCCCAAATTCTTTGCAAAACCAAAGAATTACAAAAGAGGCTGGAAGCTTGAAATCTGGCATTTTAAGCATTGATGATATTGATAATCTGAATTATACTACACAAGTTACAGGACAAACCTACTCTCTTTTTGTTGTATAAGTAGTAAATATTTCCTAATACAGCATTGAGCAATGAATGCTGAAGGGGTTGGATTGCATTCTGTAAATCCTTCTCTGTTAAAATAATCAGTATAAAACGTGGTGTGTTGTTGCTGAAGGAGCAAGATGGCACACACCAGCCTAAAAAGAATTAAGGAAACTGGAGCTTTTACATATTTCCTTAACCATGTCTGCCTTGGAAATGTCCGTGAAAAGAAATGAATAACCAAGCAGTAAATAGTAATAATCTGAATATTTGTAAGGAAGTTAATTTAAGAAGACATTTCTTATTTGGCAGCTGCATTACTTTTGGTTACACCCTAGGACACTGCCCAAAGAAAAATTTCTTTCTAATCCTTAAAGGAAACAGAGTCCAAAAGCTTTTCCAGCACTTCTATTTGCTTTATTTATATAATGTTCTATTCATCTGATGCTTTTAGACCTGGAAAGTAAAGCTCTTATAACCAGCTTGTGAAATGGATCTGAGTGTTTCAGTCAGTAGGAGTCTGGGAATCTTGAACTTCGTTCCATCTTTTTAACACTTCGTTTTTCTTTGAGTGGTGATGTCTCTGCTATAGGGAACAGTGCAAATATGAAAACAGTGTTTATTAATTTCTCAAATGATGCCAAGACCCTCTGCCTCTTTTTTTTTTAAATTTTATTTTGATTTCTTGCAAACAGACCATGAAAGATATATATTGTGGAGGCTGATAAAAAGAAAAAAATGTGTCTTCAGATCCCAAGCAGTTTACACTGTCCAGGTGAAAACTCAAATTCTGGACCAGAGTTTTCAAACTCTCAAAGGATTTTGACTGCTCAACTTCTGAGACGTGCTTAGGAGTATTTTCAGAATACCAGCAGTCAACATTTTCTGAAGCTCATGACCCTTTAAAGTTGCCAGAGTTGAGCACCAAATATCACTAGTCATCTTTAAAAGATCTTGTCCTGACTGCTAAAGCTGAGATGAAATTCCAAGATCCTAACCCGCTGCAAGAAGTAGTTCCTATAGCAAAAGGTTAAAAAAGGGGAAAGGGACAGTTTACCTCTTTGGGGGCTGACATTCTTCCCATTACAGCAACCTGATGAAATTCTTGTCAGCAATGTTTAGCCTATTCCCCAATTCTACAGCTTACCCTGCTGATTCTGGTGAATCTGATGGGGTTTTTTTCACTTCTTGCCTTTTTAAACTGCAGAGCAGCTTGTTTTGTATGTAGTTAAACAGCTGTCATCTCTCACCCTCAATATCTGTCTATTTCATTGTTGAAGTGATTCCAGGAGCCAGCTAATATATATTAGCTTCTTTATAAAGCACATTGGAAGAAAAAAGAAGATAACTACTAAACACCAGGTAGCACCAACAGTAGTAAGAAAATTTAATAACAATAGAGGAATTACCATATATCCCTATGCTGCATCTTAAATTGAGCTGGAAGATATTTCATCTAAAAGCTGGAGCCCAAACTACGTGTCTCTGGCACATTGCCACTGGAATTGTGGGTGTGGTGCTTCACCAATAAAATATTACCACAGTCTTGGTAACTATTGTCTTCTCTGTAATTTAGTCTTTTGACAAGATGACATGAGTGTTTGGCATGCTTTCATGTCAAGAAAGCCAAGAGAATGATTTCCCCCCTCCCCCCCTCTAGTGAAGACGAGTTCACTTTACAGACTAGCTTTCTTCTGGGAAAGGCAAGGTCAGTGGAAAGCAGGTTATTTTTAGGGGTCATATACTACCGAGCCAAGACTCCCTGGTGCTAGACAATAATCAGCTACTGGGTTGTATTGTTTTGTTTTGTGTTTTGCAGCTGTGTGCACTTGACCATATTTTGCCAGCTGAGACGTTTTGTGAAGGGGTGAGTGAGGGATCTCTAAACACAAGCTCCCCAAGCTAAATAAATAACAAAACCTAACCAACCTCCCTAAAATTCCCATATGCTCACTGAAATCATGATTTACTGCAGCAACTCTGTAACTCTCTGAGTGCACACAGAATTGCTGCAAAGCCAGAAAAAATGTGTCTGTCATCCCTCTGTATTCTGATCTTGTCTCTTGTTTGCCTGTATTCTGCTAGGATTTTGCCTATGTGGAATTTAAGAACTTTTTCAGCTGTTGATAGCTACGCATACCACGCAGTACCAGCTTGGGATGACCATTGTGGATGGCCAGTGACCTGATATACTGCATGTTCCGCCTAGTCTGCATTTTGTTGCCTATTCCACCTATTCTGCATATTGTTGCCTGAAATCCTGCATATTCTGCTAGCGAGGAAGTCTCACTGAGCGATGGCTTTTTGCACTTTTTTCAGGCATAAGGATCTTATTTACAATTTCTAAAAAAATCCTTTCTTCTCTTGGGCTTGACTTCAACTTGCTGACTTGTGCAAAACTGCAAACTCCTTTCTTTCTGCTAGGGTTTCACTTCGGCGTCGAGGATGCCTGCGTACCTAGGTGCGGGCAGGCAGGTTTGCTCTGCCAAGGGGGATGTCTCAGCTGGGAGGAGGCACCTCCCGGCCCAGCTGTGTGGTTTCAGGGCTGGAGCTCGCGCACAGCCGGCTCGCTTGGAGCACAGGACAGCAGAACATGGGTCTGCCTCTGCTTGGCCATGCAGTTGTGTGCCTGCTTTCACCTCAGGTTAGCTCAAGTTGAGAACATATGTCTTTCAGCAGGGAAGAAGAGGCCACCCACAGCTGGCTCCGGCCCTTCTCTGCTTTCCCACACAGTCTGTACCTCTCTCTGTTCCTTTCCCCACAGCATCCCAGGCTTGTGTGCCTTGGGACTGGGGGAAGGAATTGCAGTCCCTTGTTATCAGTCAGTTGGAGATACGATTTGCAGGGGTGGCTTTGTTTAACTCTGGTTGTAGTACGGTACAGTCATAGTCTGTGGGGAATGCCACAGGAAGCCGCAAGCTCCTGCCTGACCTGGCTTGCAGCCATACGCAATGGAACATCCTGGTGCTGGTGAGGTGCCGTGCTCACCTGTCCCGAGACTCTCAGCCAGGCCACGTCTCAGCTCCCATCTCACCTGGGTTTCCTCGCCACTGGACTCACTCAGCCATGGCCACAACGTTCACCCAACCCCGTAGCCCCCGAGTTTGTCACCTTTATGACAAGACAAGGAGCTTGTTGGTGTCTCTCAGGGCTTTTGGAGATCCTTTCCTGCATCCTACCAAAACAGGGCTTCTGGTCTCTGTAATCTCTTGGGCGCTTTCTACTTTTGAGGTCATTATCTTTAAATCTGTGTGATGAGTAAACAGAATAATATACAGGTCTGAGCTTATCAAGCTTTGAAATATGAATGGACCTAAAAATACCAAACTGGCCAGTGGCAGTTAAGACATGGTAGAAAGAATAATAAAACATTTAACAATAATTATTGCTTAACATTACCTAAATTGTGAGAGGAAGATATTGGGTGAAGAAGAAAAGAGAGGCTGGTTCATGACATAATAGGATGTTCATCTTATAAATACCTTAGATATATTGATGGAGACAATGACTGACCCATATTTCATTACAAACTTCTTGTAAACTTTTCTATATCGACAGGTGGTATCAGGATTACCTCACAATTTCATTATTTCACCTTTTCTCTCTGAAGTTTTATTTTGCTTTATTTCTCTGCAGGACGATGGCCTTCCAGAGAATGAGCATCAGCTCTCAGTAGCTGGGAAGATAAAGAAGCATTTCAACACAGGCCCTAAACCGAACAGCACAGCAGCTGGAGTTTCTGTCATAGCAGTAAGCATCTGAAATATACAGCCGAAACATGTAAATTTATGTGCTCCCAAGATAGTGTGTGTTTAGGACATGCCACCAAAAGAAACTGGAGAGGGTTAATGTTTAGATAATTCTAGTGTTTAATTACTATAAACGTAGTTAGAACAGTATTCTGCACAATTTCTCCATTGATTCTCCTTGTGAGTCACATTGTTATTTAACAGCCCTAAGAGATATAACTGTACACACATTTCCACATTTTACCAGAAGATCAGTGGACCTAACTCCAATGTAGATTCAACAATTTGAACTATGGGATCATGATATTTTACTTGGCAGCAGAATCATCACATGGATTGAGGCCACACAGAGGTTGTCGTAGAAGGACAGCAGCACTTTAAAATGGAAATTACTTCAAAAGTGTAACAGAAAATCTGTGTGGCGGCCTAAGCTTCTCTCCTCTGAAGACATCGAAGAGAGCTATGATGCCTCACTGCTGCGTTCGTAGTTGATACAAGTCTAGCCACTTCAGATTTAGCTGAGCAGCAGCATTTTATTGTACTGCCACATGCAAGCTGCTTCCCTTTAGGCAGAAGGACTTAACTGGGTAAAGACTTAATGAAGCTCCTTGCTGCCTTCTGTCATGTTGCAAATCCAGTCTAGGCCTTCCAGGTTAGAATTTGTCAGAGCTTCTGAAACCAAGCTTGACCAAACTTTTGACCAAGCTGTACTGAGGTTTCAGTGGTGTCCTTGGTGTAGCGTACATCGCATACATTTGCATTTTTCCCCCCAAAGATGAACATGTGTATTAGATATACATGCACACAGAATGTATTCAGTGTATTATGAAATTATTCATATGCCATCAAATAGTAACATGCACATCTTTCACACTTTTTGATACATCTGCCTGTGTTTGTAAGCTTTTCTTTATTACTCATGGTAATGTTAACACTCCAAATAGTCATTAAAAATAATTGACACGTTAAACATAACCATTCCCATATCAGATTACTCAGTGTTCATTCCCAGCTTCCATAAATTGCAGGTGGTGTGACTGCACATGTACACTTTCTTGTACTGTTTCCACTTTCATGTTTCTCAGCTCAGCCCCTCCAGTGGTGAGTTAAATCAGCATGAAGTAAACTCAGCTCAGCACATGCAATCTGGCTCAAAGGTGTGAACTGTTTGTGCAGCAAAATGGATACTCTCTCAAAGTTACTTGGTATAAGTACTTAAAATTTCAAGCTGTGCCTCTCATATTTTTTCTTTACTCTTTCCAACCCTGAACGTCCTCAACATGGAAAGCAAGTTGTTCCTCATGCTTTTCCTAGATTTTCTCAGTCATCAGCTAACATAGTCAGCATTATTTATTTTCATTTTTAAGCAATAATACTGCAACAGCTCTCCCACAACTAAAACATCACATACCCATTGCTCATCTGAAATGCAGGTATGTTCTGTATAGACTAGTTGAAACCCTGTTCCTTTCGAATGGACTGCCAGCACGCTCGTCCATGAGAATTACTGCTCAGATCCTCCATGCTAATGACTTCAAAGCTTAAAAGTGAGAAATTATGCCTCTGTCCTCATCCATCCCTCGCCTCCTTTATGTTTTTAATTTCCCCACCCTCGTCTTTTTTTCCTTTGCCCCAGCTGCTCTACCTAGGAATTGTTTACAGGAGTTTGACACTTGAGTAATGAAAAAGGCACTGTAGTGAATCTTTCCACTGCAAAAATTTATACATCAGAAAAAAAAAAAGTATAAGTTTAATTATATTTTTAATGGCTTTTATTTATTTTTTAGTGTTTGGAAATTTAACAGATTATTTTTAGTGATCATCTCTATCGGTGAACATCATACTCTGGCACAATTAACCCTGCAACTTGGCCTATAAAGTAGAAATGTTTATAATATTTTTACAGAATTCAGAAAGTGCTTTGATTAGCTTGTGTCAATTATTTTCTAAAAACTTTGAAGAGGTGGGGAAGTATAGACCTCTTTAGTGTTTTGGTAATGTTCCAGAAAGCTAGGTAATTTTGATTTTAAGAATAAATTACCTTTGTTTTCTACAAAATTAATTTAATAAGTAAAATAAAGCCAAAAGCAAAACAACAAAGCCTTTAATGATAGTTTCTGCATTTGAAAGCATGCTTAATATACATTTGACATGGATGTCGTCAGGGTTTTATGTTTGGGAATCTTCCTTTAACTGTGCAATCTCAAATATCATAGAAGTAAATATTATTAACAAAGAGTGCTCTACATTTAGAACTTTCAAAGTATGTACAGATGCTGTAATATATTGCTTAGCACTAAGGATGTGCACTAAGTATATTTTCTAAAAAAATACTGTTTTATTGTACCTGCCTGTATGTTTACTGTAACTTTTTGAGAGAGTGCTTGTGTATATAATATATAGAGATGCCTTCTATATATTATATAGCACATCTATGTCTGTGTGTGTGTTTGTGAAAATGTGTTAATATGTGCATATATTTATATAGTTTACTTAATAGTGTAAAAGATAAATATTAGCATTATTTTGAGTTTTATAACTCTGTTTATGTACAGAGATAGCTGCTCTGTGGTATTTAGTTCTTAATTTGTCCTCACACTGCTATGATATTATATGCCTGTTTTCTTCGGTGGTAAGAAGTAACACACCTCAAAGATCTCAAGCAGTATTTATCATATGCACCAATTAAAACTATAATTTGAAAACTAAGTTCCTAAAGATGTGTTTGCGGTCAACTTGAGTGGGAGGATGTTTGAAGCCACATGTATTTTACATACGTCTACTGTGGCTACTGCTTCTTTCAGCCATGTCCAAATACATTTTATTGACTCCTTTGGTTCAGACTTAATGTCTGCTTTGTTGATGTGGTAGTCCTCAGTAAAAGTCTTCTCTGACCATTCAGGGCAGAGACATCCTAGAAGTTCCCATGGATGTGTCCAGACTTCATGTTTGTCCACCTTTGAAAGGATTTGTCGGTTTGGACAAACTACAATAACGAACGTGTTGTGTATGCCTAGCAAAGTAGTTCCTTTCCTGACATAGCAGAAGATATTTCCTCAAACAAAATTAACTATGCAGGCAAAGAGACTTTTCTGTTGATACATTAATACATCATTAAAAGTTCTGCCAGCATAACTATGTCAGCTGGGAAAAAATTCCCTTAAACCAACATAGCTTTGCCAGCAAAATTTTAATTGGAGAGCCAGCTTTTAAAACAGCAAGAGAATTAACAAGTCCCTAAAAAACACTGCTTGCTGATGGGAGAGTATGTAGGAGAAAGATAGCTTTACTTGCCCTGTTCTTAAACTCTTGTCATAGGCACTAACTACCGGTCTCTGTAGCAGACAGGAGCTGGGCTGGTGCCCCTCTGCTCTGTGTCAGAATGGCCGCGGTACTGTTAAGCATGTGCCAAAATATTTGCAGGATCTGGTTTCTCATACAGCTTTCCAACAGGAACATTATTTTGTAGTTCTGTGGTGGTGTTTATAAAAGATACTGCAGTAAAAACATAAACCCAGATTTTTACTAAATAGTCCTTTTAAGATTTGGGGATAGATTTTTTTTTCCTTCACTTCTGCAGGGATGTCATCCCTTTTTTTTTTCCTTTGGCCACAAAACAATACCCTGTGGCTGTACCCTCGGGGCTTTAGTGACAGTGGCTGAAGTGACCAAGAGCCAAAATCATTTTTTAAGAATGCTTCTGCAATCCAGAGGTGCACTCTAATTCCTTGTACAAACCCAGCATCGTTTAATTTCTGTTCTTGTCTGAATTGTTAAAGCTTTGCCTGTATGTTGTCACTTCTGTGCTCGTATTTTTGCCATTGTTAAGACAGAGGAAAAGACTAATGATAATCTTCTGTTAAGGTTGTATGAGGTCTCTGTTTTGGCAATGGGAGTAAACTCCAGCTGGAGACTCAGAGGAATCAAGTAGGAGAGCAAAAGAGAAAAGCTGCTCAGAAAGTTGGTGCAGCTCTCTGCCTTTTGAGGGTCCTTGCCAGGCTGGGGACACTGGCACGGGGCAGCTGCCTGCAGTCAGGCAAGGGGAAGGCAGCGGGTGGGTCATTGCCCTGCTTTTTGCCAATTTTAAAATAAAATTACAAATTCGGAGTGGCATTTTTAGCGGCAGGATTTCTTGGGCAGTGTGGAAGAGAAGCCAAGTTTAGTGTAGGAGTTTTGCTTGGCTTACAGATGAATCCGTGCCTCTGCTGTCGCTTCCCATCTCTTGTCGGTGTTGTCCTCGGATCATTGTCCACCGCCGGCTTTCTCACGGCAGGACTTCCACACCCACGAGATTGGTTCAGCTCGTGTTAGAAAGCAACTCTCTCCATTTTTCTCTACGTTACTTCTTAGCTATTCGGTTTGTGGGCAATATTTTTTATCTGGCTTTTAAGAAGACATCCCTTTTGTGTATTTTATGTGCAGCGTATGAGGAAGCCAGTAGATGGCAATAGTAGACCAGTGTAGTTAAGCCAACAGAAAATTAACTCTAGATACAAGGTTCTCAGAGTTTTAAACAGGAAACGTCCTTTAAATAATTCTAAATAAGATGAAAGTGGCATTGTTTTAACAAAACGGAATAAATTATTAAATTGTGCACTTGCAGGGGAGTCATCAAGGAAAATTTAAATTTGCAGTTAGCTCCTAGCTACCCTTGAAGTGGTTGGTAACTGGAAATGTGTTAAACTGCTTTTCTGAATTTAAAATTAGAAACTGTCATCAGTATTGGAAATATATGCCATGCTCTTATTGAAGCACAAAATGGCCTTTTCTCTTTATAGGGCGAAATGTGAATATCATCGCAACTAACAATTCTAAAGCGGGCAGAGTGTCTCCCTCAAGATATTTTCCCCTAAAATTTTATTTAACTCGGCTAAATGATGTCTCCACCGTCTGTTAGTGCAGCACAGAAGGCTTAGAGAAAACAACACATTTTCTTTGTTCCTATGCACGTGATTCTGCTAATGATAAACTAAACTTAAAAGATCTGTATTCCTTAAGTAATATCACGAGCACACTTTCCTGGACACACTGTTAAGTTCATTTCCATTTTGACTTTAATTGGTGCAATTTTAAACCGAAGAGTTTTGTACTGTTATCTTTTTGAGCATGAGGTGTAAGCTGAAATGATAAACAATGTTATTCATGGCTCTGAGTAGTTCTACTCTCCAAGGTTAACGCATTTTTAGAAATGAATTACCATGATTGATGGGGTATCAAAACCTGATTCTTTTCATCTTTACACATTCCATGATTATGAAGCAGTCTAATTTAAGCCTTGTGTAGTCTGTCTAGCCTGCTCCTTGTGATGGTTGCACTGCATTTTTTATTTTTTTTAAATTATTAAACCTCTCAGTTTAATTGCAAAAGATAATTTTCCATTACTGGTATGTGCAACTTAAAAGGGCTCTTCTGTCTTCGGAGGTAACAAGATATTTGTCAAGACTTTCAAATGAATGCATTATGCATTAAGTAACCTATTTCACAAACTCCACTTTAGCTTAAATAAATTGGCTTCTAATTTAGCAAGGCCAAATCTATAGTTAGTATCTTTTTCTTTTATTTCTTTACTTTTTTTTTTTCTTTTTCGTCTCTGGTATGTAGTTTTAGGATGTTAGATAAGTGCCTTCTGAAAGTGAAAACAGTAAATATGCATTAAATAAGGAACAGCTTGCTCTGGAGTCTGAATTCTTTAGCCTAATGTCGATCCACTGAGTTGCCCCATTTCTCTCTGCTCAGCTGGACCACGGGTTTACCATCAAGAGATCAGGGTCTTTGGACTACTACCAACAACCAGGAATGTATTGGATAAGGTATGAGATGGTGCAGCGCCAACAGTCAGTGTTTCCATGGCAACGTGCTGGCAGTCTCCATTAACCAGTTCCTCCAGTGGATAAACATGCTTTTTGATTTGTTATCCGATCCATATGCTGCTTTATCAGTTTCGTTTTAATCTTGATTGAGATGCCACACCCCCTCATTCCCTTTCTTCACCCATCCCTCACACCCACATCGCCAGCTTTCTCTTCATTGCACATGCTCAGTATCGATTTCCCCTATAGTTAAAAGGACAGTGTATATAGAAAATCTACGAGATATGCTGAAGTATGCACCCTCCCCCTCCCTATTGCTTGTTAAGGCATCTGCTTCCCCTGTGCTCCTGGTTTGAAACACACGGAGCAGCAACAGGCTCTCAGCATATATTTTCCTCTTTTTCCATGCGAGATGTGGAGCTATATACTGTCATTTTAAACCCACTAAACACAATCCTTACCTTAGATTGAACAATGCATTTATATAACACGGTCCGTAGAAACTCTCCCAAGTTCAATGAAATACAATGCATTGTATGTGCTGGTAAGCTTGTGTTTCTAACAATGCATTCTTCCTCTTTTCTTTTTAAGACCCTTCTGATACCTATTTATTTTGATTTGATTTTTTTAAATATTGCATGAGTCTTTTGAATATATTTTTATTCATTGTGTAACTGTGCCAGGGTTGTCGTTAGCTGGCTCAACCTGTATAACAAAATGGGGTCTGGGCGGGAGGGGGTTATTCTGGAGCAGGGGCAAGGAGGGATCCAGGTCTGATAGCCCACGCGAGGCCCACGCACCTCCTCAATCAATCCAGAGCCCTGGAATTCCCATCAAGTGGTTATTTGCTGGCTTTTTTCCTTCTTATTACTCACAAGAGCCGCATTTTGGTAGCTGGAGAAATTTTTTTAACTTTCTTGCAAAACCTTCTAACACTGCTGTGATTGAAGCCTTTAAAAACTCGTCTGTGAGGTATTTGGAAAAACTCAGCAAATTAGCCGCGTTAGCAAAACAGCAGAGATGGTCACTGCGAGTGTTTGCAGTAAAGTAAAGCTCCCACCCTGGATCATTTCACTGAGTGCATGGATTGGGCTACAGCACGGGTTTCATAAAACCTAGCGGTTCCCTGAGTACACACTGAGGGTCGAGTAGATTCTGATATGGATGTTCTGGGGGAAGGAAAAACAAAGTTAATCCTATTTTTCAGGCGAAAAGTAGTTCCCATCCGTCAGCTGAACGCTGGCTAGCAAGAATTGAGAATCTCTCTCACTCCAAGGGCTCAAGTGTGCAGCAGTACCTGTAATTCCAGCCTATCGCTCTTGAGTTGGTGGCTTTAAGCCTGCACCGACCTGCCAGGACATAGCAAAAGCTGCTTGGTTTATCTTGTCACTTGGCATCCTGCTTCGCAGGTTCCAGCCCTGTGACACGGCCGAGAGCCGGCAGCACGGCATCTGTGCTTTTTGGTTTGGGAGAATGGGGCCTGAGTGCCCAGCTTTAGCTGAGTGTACATTGATAGTATTAGAGGAATTTTTCTTTTCTGCTTACAAAGGAGAGATGACATTTTGTGTCAAGCAGGACTTTGTCAAATAGTTGCAAATTTAATGCCCCCTCTGTAAAATGGGGGGAAGCTCATATGAGCTTTATTTGTCTTCCTGGGGTTTAATTGCTATCCATGATCAGCTTGCACTCCTTCTCTGCTTTACTATTTCTATTTTATGAAAAAAAAAAAAAAAAAAAAAAGAAATCTGTCTTTCCATTTGCTATACACTATGTTTGGATCTTTTAAAACCCCAGCTTCAGGGGGAGCAGATCACCAGCAAGAGAGGCCTGTGATAAAAGCGAGCAACCCCTCTCAGACTGGCCTTGACTCAGTTTAACTGCATAGCCCAGATTTGGAAACAAACCATATGCATTTTGAGAAGGTGGGGGGGAGAACTAATTCTGCAACTTGGTAAATAAATAAACGCTATTAAAAAAAAAAATGGCCATTTGACTGAAGCACTAGTAATGGCTGCCATCAGCATACAAAATGACACATCCCTGAATAATGGGCTGGAGCAGATGGGCGATAATCTCCCTTATTCATACATAAACTGCTCTGTTTTCCAGCTGGGGGCAGTAACAACAATGTTTGTAATTAGTGCTTTCTAAACAGGGCACCTAGTGTGGAAAGGCAAATTGGGAGAGCAGGGCTCCTAGGTGTAGATGCTTAATTAGGAAATGCTGTTACAGGGGGTTACCTCCAAACAAGCACTGCCCCTTTTGGTCCTCTTTCATCTCCAAAAACAAGCAACTGCTGTAGTGACCAACATTTTAGTCTAAATAAAACTATCTCGAAGGAGCAACTGTTTACTTTTTAGTAGGGCAAAAGCAAAGCATATGAAAAGGTTCATCAACTCCCATCTATAAAACAGTTAATTTGTCACAGACCCATGAAAATTAACCTGAATTCACAAGTACAGCGAAAAATGAAAACAGGTCCCAAGGAAAACGTAATGCTCCCTTTGTTAGTTTTTAACTATTCATTTCTTCTCCACTCCTTTGATCGTTTTCATCCCTAGTTTCCAGCAGTCTTCTAAAATATCTTTTTAAATGGCACTATTTCCCCCTTCAATCAACCAGAAAACACTTTCCTTTCTCTGCCTAAAAGAATTCCTTATTCAAAGTGCCTCAAAGTCCTAATTTTCTGAGCATTCTGCCTCCTGTCTTATTCCCTTTCAGTAGGATAATATGTGCAAAAGTGACATGACTTTTTTGAGATACTAAAATAGAACAAAATTCATGTACAGTAATAGTTTTTTGTAGCAGGTGTGAGATATAAGGCCTGGAAAATCTTACAGTGTTCCTTGAATATGAGGAACAGAAAAAACACAGGGGCCAAACCCGTGAAATCATTTGGACCCCAGACTGATACATGTTTTAAAAGCAGCCCACCTAAAGATGTTGGGACATCAGCCCTGCGATCAGAAGTGCAGAAAAGGCCAAAGCATGGTCAGTAGGGGATGAGACCTGGAGGTCCCAGTTAAACCCCTGCATTCGGCTCTGCTTCAAGGCTGATGAAACGTTGGTTGTTCTTGATAGCCAGGAAAGCCAGCCTTGGTGCAGATGGGTAATGCCCATGGTGCAATCACATTTTCATTCTCCCCAAATTACCAATGTCAAGTTGAAGACAGCTGAGATCACCCATCTCTGAGCAGAGGTACTATGTTTGGGATTTCTTTTTCTTTTCTCCAAAGTCAGCCCATTCTCTGATAGATCTCTTTGTAAAAGGGTTAAAGCCAATGCATTCATCTTTTATAATTTCCCTCTACTGGAACTTAGCAACAGTGACCACAAAAAATCCAAATGGCACCTGCATTGTCCTTCAGAAATATCATAACTGATAGATTTACTTTCTTATAAGGAACTTTTCTTTAAGATATACTTAACTGAGGCTTTTAACAGTTCGTGTGACTCCAGTTTTCTGGCTTTCTTGTAACTAGGCCAGAATATTAAGAGTGAAAGTATTTCAAGCCTTCTCTTTAGCCTTAAGTGTTGCAGTGTCCAGTCCATAGCCTTCTTCAGGTACTTTACCTGTTCCTCCTAATGGCAGCACATTTTGAAGGCAATACTTTGCATAACTTACCAATGTTTCCTTCGACCCTGAATTTCCTTACTGGTTCTGGTTTATGTCTTAATCTTAACATTATTTTAATCTGCTACTGACAGAATGGCCTCAATTTTCTGCCTTTTCTGGGCTGATTCAGAATACCAAGGAAGCACCAGAGTGGTTGTATCTAATGTAAAATATTAGTAGAAAATATTAGTATATGTAGTATTATATATAAGCTTAGTATAAAATGTTAGCAATATCCACAGACACTATATAAAAGCTAAAGGAGCAAAATAAACCCAGGAAATGTATGGGAAGGTCATTAATGATCTTACCTATGTAATGACAATAGCAAGGAGATGAGTTACATTGGATGCTTAATGAAGTCATCAATCCAGTCAATACTGAATTCATAAAATACTGGATTTTTAAAATACAGTTCTTACTGTCACAGTTAAAAAAGTATCGGAATAGCTCATTTGAAAACCCATAGTTCCATCCTCTATGTTTAGTTCCTAATTCCCATTACTTTGCATCTGTCAGGTTACTTACACCTGTCCCAAGTGGATACAATACACTTTCAAGTCAAAGTTACAGCGAGACGTCTTGGCAATGGGACAAGAAAGTTGTGAATGAGGCTTGCTATTTGTAAAGTGCCATTTTTAATACCATAAAACCCTCTAAACTGAATATTGGTAAAAACAGGCAAACTTCTAAACTCATTTAAAATCTCTTCTGCTCTTTGACTAAGAAAACCACAACTGATTTACAAACTATAAATAAAATTCACCCATGCAAACAACTTGGCACTAAGTCTCTTCCACGTGTAATTGAAACCAGCTGAGGAATCACGTCTCTAAAAAGGGGGGATGTCAAAAAGTAAACACAAACTTAAATACAGCAATATGAATTCAGCAGTTGTATGTGTAGAATACTTGTCTTTGTATTCACTCACCGATACGGTACAAAGCATACATCAAATTGATTTCGTTTTCTTTCTTTTTTAGTTTCATTGTAGCTAAATTTCATGTGAGAAGTTACATGGTGCGCTAAAGCACTGGCCTTTTGTATTTGGAGGTCTAGGTTCAAATCCACTCGATTAATTTGTCCCCTCGATGTGGTCATTTGCACGTCTCCAAATCACCGTGTAACTTGACTTAGTTATAGCTTGTGCCTGAGGGGCTAAAAATAACATGTGTCTTTCACTTCTGGACTGAGGTGCATTGCTAAGTTTGACATACTCTCCAAAAA
>VYZV01016335.1:154856-213299 GCA_013401275.1 Pandion haliaetus
CCCTTTTTCTCTCTTTCTTTCTCCCTTTTTCTTTCGTGTCATACAACTAGAAATATCAATATGCTGCCCAAAAAGATAAGCAGACTTTTCTGATCTTGCTGGGAAGTATAAATAAGTTTTGGAGGAACAGGGCAAGTTGCCCACGGTTCCATTCTGAGTTGTTTGCTGATGGAACTGTCCCTACGAGCAGCTGTGGCAGCAAACGTGTACCTGCAGCTTGTTGGAGCTAGCATAATGCTCTTTTGCATTTCTAGTTGGAAGTATTATTTGAACTGTATTTCAAAAACATTGAAATTCTTTTGTTTCTCCATCCTTTAAAGTGCATCTTTGATTGCCTTAGTCATAAAAATTGACGTATTAAAAGCTCTGAAGATTTTCAATTCAGGAATTTCATCTTCTGAATCTTCACACAAGTGGTACAAGTATTTCATACATGCTTTTAAATTCACCCAATGTTAATAATCTAGAAGTGAGACGTTTAGTTGAAACTAGGTCTCCAGAGATGAGCATTTCCAGGTTTGATTCATCTCACCTGTCATGGGCACGCATTTTAGGCAGGACTCATGCTTTGGTTCACCTATTGCTCTTACTCCATTCACTGTAGAAAGAACTGCTGGTGGAAGCTTACATCAGACACCAAACTTCAGATTATGAGTTTAGTAGAACGAATCTCACCCTAAGTCGTCAGGAGACTGATCTCTGAACATACGTCCATGGGCAGAAGGCCTGTGTACGGCCTCAGTTACTCTGTCTGGAACCTGAGTAACCCAAGTGAACCAAATAGGTGTCTTGTTGGAAAACTCCACAAGGGCAAGAGGTGAAGGGATAAAGGAACTGCCATACAAAAGTTCTTGGATTTTAGGTTTTGGCAAAGGGCTGTTACCATGGCAGATCCTTGACCGTGCTCCCTAGAGACATTGCAGAGAGAAGACCTTTGGTAGATAGGGCACAGTCACTGCCATTGTGATGTTAATGGTTGTAGTCTGATAACATTTGGATAGGACGGGGATTATTTTTTCCATAGGATCAACCCCTCAGCCAAGACACTTACCTGCATCAATTTACGGTAGGTTGGGACTTGGCACGTTTTTCCAGCATTGCCCTTCCCACATTGCATCACAGCCTTCCCTTTAGAAGAGATACAACTCAGCCATGTAAATGCAAGACATACATTTGGTAATAAAAAAGTGTCCATTAATACCACATGCTCCCTGACTATTGGGGAAAATTTGGCAGTCTTAAAGCAAAGGCCGCTGTTCATTCTGCTTAATTAGAGAGGGAAGTCAGGAGAAAAAAATAAATATAAAAACATACTTCGCCTTATGCATGAGAAATACTATTGGAAAACCCATCTGGGATTTTCCTATCACCTTTACTTTGCTTTGGAATACAGGGTTATCATTAAAATAAGATGTTTGGCTTCTTCATCTTACACCATCTTGTACTACTTAAAAAGTATGTAAAAATAATCTTAGATCCTGAAAACCCTACTCATCCCCAACATCTTATATGTTTCTGATCTTTCGTTCATGTTTTATGAACATAATTATAAAAATATTTTTTAAGGTTATTTTTAGGTCTGTGAGAGATTGGGGTTCAACTTGCTGATAGTCTCTTTTTAGGCTTCAAGGAAAGGTATCTGAATATTTTAACCATTTTAAAAGAGTTTGCAATGATGGTTTTAAATATAGCCATATATCCATATATATTTTTAAATATAACCATATATATGTATATATATGGATGGTTTCATGGAAATAATAATGGTTCAGGCTTGTTTGGCAGCTACTGCCCTTTTTCTTGTCTAACCTCTGAATTCCAGAGGGTAAGTGAAGACAGAATATGTGGCCCTAAAAATACTTGAAGCACCAGTGGAAAAAAAAGAAAACAGAGATAACAGACTATTTCTAATGTGATAATCTGGGAGAGCACATAGCACACTTTGGTCATTTTACTGTAATATATACCACTCCTTCTGACATGTTTCTTCATTTCCCTTTTGAATCATTGCATCGTATTGGTGCTAAATGTGAGAACAATTTTTTTTTAATGCTTATTATGTATACAAGGCCAACTTCCTCCCACGAAGCCTGTGTAGTGAGCTGAGATGGATGGCAGTTGTGGTAGGCACTGTCTATCACCAAGGAGACGGAGAGGAGTACTTCTGATGGGTGATTCTGGTCACCTAATATTTGGTCTCCGGAGATGCCTGACAGTGTTATCTTAATATTAACAGGAGAGTCGAACAGGGTCACTTCCAGCTTAATTCCTCTCAATTAAATGTAAGTGGAGCTAACATGGACTCCAACCCAAGTGCAATATTCTAATGAGTTTACATGCAGTGAGCAAACTTTGATGTGAAAGTGTGGTACTGATAGGTGATAGCACAGGATTAGTTAAACGGTACTGAGCTGGGTGTTGTCTCATCTAGATGTATCCATCTAAGATTTAAGCATCTAATCTAGGGCAATCTTCTAAACTTCCCTTATAGTTGCTAAAGACTGGCTTCTCTAGTGGATAATTAAAATTCTAGGTTGGATGAAGTGTTCACTAGGTGACGTGCCTAGCCCAAATATATTTAGAATATGATTTATGAAGTCATGTAAATTAATATTTCTGTAAGTTACAATTTTCATAGCATTAGTGTACAAAAAAATCCAGAATACTATGGTTCTACTCAGAGGGTTAACAGAAAAGCACTAGGCATGCTGATTACATTGGTGTATCCAACTGCTTTGCTTTTTTAGCCAGTGTTTGCTGATTTTTTCAGAAAATTCTTGAAAAATTTCAAGTTTGAAATAATTTAAGTGTTGTTGTTTAAGGAATTTCTATAACCAAATTAATCTTATTTTTAGCTTAACTTATCACAGGAATAATATGTATCATTGATGCAGTGTAAGTCTGTAGTTATCAATTTTATTAATTCCACAAGTGATTCCAGAAATCTTTTTTTAAGTACTTATTATAGAGCTTACAATGGTGGCATAGGTGACTGAGACTGTCTTTCTTATTGGTAAACAAACAATATTGTAATTTCAAGAAAGTCCTAAGAATCAGCTTTTCAGTTTGGTAGTGTACTAGTTAGGGGAAAGCTATCTCATGACATGCATTGTGTAAATCATCTTTGTAGATGAAGATTGTTCATATTAATGAACACATTCTTTTTCCTTGACATTGTAGCAGAAACTGTTTACTTGTTAATGAACAACCAATACATTAATTTGCTTCAGACTGTTAGAGGGGAAAGTGAGATTCCAGTCATTGACAATGTTATTGCTTTACAGTAGCCCTCATCTAATTTAAATGTGGTGCATACTACAATAAGCAAAGCCAAACCTGTGAATAAACTCCTGAAAAAGCCTGGTGGGTCTTTATTCAGTTGGGTGCTCGCATACAGTAGCATGTGACAGCAGGAAGGCTTTCAAGAATTGTTGAAATGAAAGCGATATATCCACAAATAAGAGCTAAATTGCAATCCTTTCCCTATGGGGCATATATGTTTAAAAAGAAAAAAAAAAAAAGAAAAGAAAAGAAAAATTGGCTCAGAGGTTTGCAGTGCTACTATATTACCACAGGGCGAGTACATTAAATCATTGTTATTTGCTAGCCTGGGGTATATGTTAGAAAATGGCATCTTTTTTATTTAGTTTAGATTGTGGGCAGGGAGAGCTTTCCTAATATTATTGCAGTGCCTGCTAGTGCTGCCATGGTTAAGGCTGTGTTAGTATTTCCATTATAAACTCTTAGTCTCAAAGGTTTTTAATTTGATCGTAAAAATTTGCTTCAGGCAGAAACTTGGCATACAATTTTTCAGCTCAGAGTTATTCTTTTTCTAAAATATGAGGGAAATCAGCTTGAACTCTTTGACATTTATTTTCTAAGTGTACACAAACATTCACACACACAGACACAAAGGCGGGTTTTATGCAGCTTATTTCAGATGCGTTGCATTTTCAAGCATATCTTGCAGGTCTTAACTACAAAGGTGACAGCTCAGAACTTTTGGGCATTTAGAAAACCAGGGAGAAAACGCAGTGATCAAGAGCAAAAATGTTCCACATGTGGGAGAGTTTTATTTCGACGTGACAAGCATTTAAAATTTGCGCAGTAACGTGTATGTATATACGCCCTGCTGAGTGCTCATGTAATTCCTAAACCCATTAGTTTAAGTCACTCCACATAGCAAATGGTAAATGTGAATATGCTGAATTTCCCTGTAAGACTGGGAGAAGAAGCAGTTTTGTCTTGTGTTTTAGAGTAGCACCATGGACAAAGCTGACGTTACACCAGCCAGAAGGGTCCACAAAGAGAAGAATCAAAGGAACATGTTTTCTCTTAAGGGGAAAAAAAATTGCCTGAATAAGACAGGGTTGAAAGCTCACACTGAATAAGAGAGGTATTAAAAGCAGTTTAAAAAGCATAAGTATGGAATCGTTTGAAAACTATAAAAGTGCAAGGGAGCCACGCAGTGTAATGAATTCATCTGTGGAGCCAATCAGCTACTAATCTGGAGCAAATTTACAGCTACAAACAGGCATAATTAATATACAAATCAAACACACCCAGCGGCAGATGGAATTGAAATCCTAGTTCTTTTAGCAAACATAATGCAGACCTCTTCCTCATATATTCACTAAATGAGACCGCGTGTAGCTGTTTGAAGTAGTGTTACATAAAGGCTAGTGGGGAAATTAGGTGTCTAAACAATGACTGTAAATTAATTTTTTTTAATAGTGATTCTGCAGCGTGCTTCTACTTTAATGGGTCCTTTCGGGAAATGACAGCTTTCAAAAAGCGATGTCTATGCTTTTTATACTTGTCTGCATATATACTTGGATAGCCCATGCCAAATAGCTTCAGTAAGAATGGAGTTGCTATATTGAGGCTTCGTATTACCTGCAGTTTTCTGCAGCAGGGTCCAGAGGAAGGAACAAAGCAGCCACGAAATAAAGACTTTATGGAATGACCCACCTGTAATGGAGATGTCTTCCTAATCCTTCTTAGCTATTGACTTGAGCGATGAACCACAGCACTTAGTCATTTCCAAAAGTGTTCACCCTACCTAGGTGGGTGGGGAGGGGACACCGGACAGAGCTGTGCCGTTTTCTTGGCATCTGCCTGCAGCGCGGCGCATTTTGTAAAGCCATGAATAAATACCGGCTTGAGAAAATAACTGTTTATGCTAAATGACAGAGCTAGAAAAAAGCATATAGGTAGAGCTGAGCCATGACAAATGTAGACTGGCATTTGGAAGATGGTTTCCTACCAGCTGATCAAACAGATTTTTGAGAGTTTTTTTTCCAATAGAACCATTGGAGCCAAAAAACTCCAATTGATTTTGAGGTGGAACTTGATCTGTTGATGAGAAACTTTCTTTTTGAGGTGTTTCTGATATGTCTTCATGTGTGTTTCCTTTTGTAGGTAGACATTGGACTCAGAAACCCAGAAGATACTTTGTATTTCTATGTTCCTAACAGATTTTAAAGATAGTATGAGTTATTCATACACATCTAATTTTAAGTGCCTAGAGAAAAAAGCAGTTATGAAAAAGAAGCCTAGCTTATTTGACTTTTCTAGACTACTCTCAAGAAAAGCTGACATTACTACTATGATTGTTAATGCTGCTACTGCTACTGCTACTACTGCTAGTGCCGCCACCACCACCATCATCACCACTGACATTCAGAGGTAATTACTTTTTTAACCTATGCATCTCCATTAGGTGCCTGGAATGCTTCAACATCTGCTAATAAGACCAGAAGGGTCTTACATGAATAACAGCACCTATAAATTTATTTTCTTTTCAAACAGAATGCCCACAGCTATTGAAGCTGGGATCCATAATATGGTGAGAGTTTGAGAATTGGTAAGAGTGAAATTGGTAAATTGAGAGAGACTGTAAGGTATAAAGGCAATGGATCATATGTCCAAGGGAATTCCTGGTGCTGTACCTTGCAAAGGAGAGCGATACTTTTTTTTTTTTTCTCTTCAGCAAATTCAAGCACATAGGAAAAGACAAATAAACCTTTAAGATACAAACTTCTGACACTTTGGCACTCATCATGGATCTTAACTAGGGGTAGTTTTTGTGAAATTACTTCAATGAAATAGGGAGTTAAAATTTAGGGTGGCTAACATCAGATCTTGACAACTTTTGCCATTGATAGTTAAGGGGTGGGAGGACTCAAATTGACTGACTGATGCTAAAACCAGAAGTAGCTCAGGAGAGGCATTTCCAGAGAGAGTTGATGTGAAAAAAAGGAAGGAGGAAGACTCTTGAGTAATTCCCAGAGGCCAATTTATCACTCACCATTCGTTTTGATCTTTGGTGTCTTACCTGAGAGAGAAAAAACTACTCAAACTGGTCCAAGATTAAAGACATATCCACTATAACTTAGTTTTGATTTTATTAGGGAATTAATAATAATCTTTTATATTCTGCCTGAAAGAAAATTGTCAAAGGATTAGTTGAGTGTGAAATGTAATAGCACTTTTCTCATTCATGCTCAAAAGCTAAGAAAGTGGTGGCCTTTAAACAAGTTTCTAAATTATTTCAATTTAGAAAAATTTTCATTTCTTTTGAAAAGTAAGAAACTTAGGAATTGCTATGTGGTTTGAATGGCATAGATGAATCTTTAATTTTCAAGGTACTAATCAAATAATTTCTAGATGATACATATTCCTGCAAAAATAAGGAGGGAAGCCAAATGGCATTTTCCAAATCCTGCCATTTATGCTAACAAATGTAAATGAACAGGAATGAGATCTGATGTTATCACCTTAACTTATGAGCTAACTTTCTAAGTTGTTGCTTAATTATATGTAAAATATTGGCTGTAAAATGGTAATAAAAGAGTAGAAAAGGACAAGTCACTTAATACTTCAGCTCTAGTCTCAACTTCTAACAAGTTCATGTTTCCTGAGTAGAGAAGCATTACAATATATTTCAATTCAGTCATCACAAGCAAGCCACTAAGGACTTACATCCAGCTGCATTCCTGAGGAGCTGTGCACAGGCTTTAAAAATTAGTCATGCAGCCACATCCTAGTTTTCCCACATAAACCTCTGCACCAATGGGAGTCTTGATGAACATGATTATAAAAAAAAAAAGAAGCAACTATTCAAAAAATTCGCACTTCATGTGTTAATTTCCCAGCACAAGAGGTGATTTTGGATAAATGTATGGAAATCAAATATAGTCGTGGACTGACAGCCTTTGTATCTGGTGAGCTTCAACACTATGCATACCAAGTCTCATGAGAAATGTGAATACTATTTTTAGTGGAAGCCTGCTAAATCCCACTAATGACTGGAAGTTTCATTGTAAATGGCTTGATGTGGGGAATTAGCAGGTGAATGAAGAAATACAATAAAAGACCAGAGGATAATGGATTGCATAGTGTACTTTTTCATTTGTTCTGACAATTGATTTAATTTCATACTTCATACATTACCAGTAAGTGTGCTGGAGTGTGAAAGCTACAAATAAGGAGTCTGAGTAATATGAGATCCCACCAGGGCTCTCTGATTATTTTTGCTGAAAGGCAGAAAAAGTGCTTTTTTTTATCTATGTTGATGAAAGCGTGTATTTTATCCTACTTTCACGTACAAGTTAATAGTTGCTATTTAACAGCTGGTTCATGGAATGATTCTTGATGCAGGAGATAGCTGCAAAACTAAGTCTGTTGGAAGATGTCTGTCTGTCTAGAAGATGATTTTTTATGTTCACAGAGATTATAAACTGATAACAGGATTATAGGGATGTAGTACTTTCCCTTTTGGACTCTGTCTTCCCAGAGTGTGTCCTCTATCTTACTGGCAGCACAAGTTTTAGGCACGCTGAAATGAAGGCTAGTGATTTGTGAATGCCATGAACCTTCACTGTCTTCAAACAAATCAGCCCCCTTCTCTGTCCTCTTTCACACACCCCCAGCCGCTTGCTTCTTTCTCCTTCCTACAATCCCCTTCTCCAATGTGGTGCAAATTTTGGACATCCGTGTGGTAAAACTGATCAGGGAAACTGCTGCAGGGGAATAAAAAAGTTTTATCCTGCATTAATTACCTGGTTCTGTTCACTGCATCAGCATGCAAGCGAAAAGGGTAAGAAAAAGTGACTGCTGCAGTGGGAAGATGGAACTACTTTCAACAGCAGTGGTGGCTTAAATTGTAAATGAAAGTAAGAGGTAAGGTTTAAAAAGTGCGTGTTGTGTCTGTTGGGATCAAGTTCTACACTATTGTTCTTTATATCTGGATCTTTCAAAAATATTTTTAATTTGAATAAAGTGAAAGAGTGGGCTGATGTGAAAAAATGTTACTGTAACAAAAGAAGAAAGGCTTGGAGGAAGTTGGGACATATCATTTATGGTTAAACATTACATATGCTCAATAAAACTGGGAATCCACGGAGAGGAGGCATCATGTGTTCCTTCAGATTGCCTACATGCTTTAGGTTTTTCCAAGGCTTTCTAAAGAACAGTGATGGAAGACACACACACGGACTCTATCTTGCAGTCACTTGCCCCAAGGTGAGGAATGACATCTAGCTTTAGTATTTGTTGCCACTTAACCTTCAAGACAGGAAAAGGCAGTTGCTGGAAACCTTAAGCCTAGATGCTGCCCTGGTTGTAGCTTTTTGCTCTGCTCCAGCACTGCGCTGCCTAGGCAGTGTTTTCCACTTGTCATGGTGTAGGTAGAAAACTAAACCCTGGCCTGCTGCGCACCAGCAGGCAGGCTTTGCACTGCTGGTCTCTGCCAGAAAACACCAGCAGCCATGAGGCTCCTCTGCACTGTACAGGCATCAGCAGCTTCTGACAAGGTAACAATTAATGATGCCTTAAATACCATTTAGTCTGGCTAAATGAAGGCCAGTGAAACCCTCTTTACGAAGGATGCTTGAACCAATGACAATCATAACAGACACACTTCTGCAAAGGGACTGAAAAATGTAGCTATTGGGGTGCTGGTTTGTTGCCTCTGTACTGGCTGTGAGCGGGTGCCCGGCATCAGGCAGCAAATGGGGACCCTGTGGGCAGCTTGCAAATCAGTAGTTAATGGTCACAACCAAGTCTTCCCTGGAAAGCAGACGGATTCACGTTTTGGGGTTTGCTTTTGTTTTTCTAAACAGGAAACTTGTTTCAAACTCAAACATGCCCTCTGTTACTTTTTTCTCTTATGTTCAGAGAAATGGGACTTTGGAAACATTAAAAAAAAAAAAAAAAAAAAAGATTAACAGCATTACATCAAAGAACTATCCAAATCTTATCGTGATTCTCCTGTTTGGGCAACAGGCAGGTAAGCGAGATAGGATCTAGATTATGTCCAGCTGTTCATTCTGAAGTACAGACATATTGCACTCCAGGCAGAGAAATCACCTGAATGGAAACCTTGGTAACTCACTGTTTATTTCCCTTCATGTAACATGGAGCTTGGTATTGTTATTTTATGTGCAATTGCCACCTAGTCAAATCTATGGTACTGCAATGTTCCAGGACATCCCCCAAATTGATATCGTTTTATACCAGCTTTAGATAGGAGAAACAAAATACACAAGTAGCAAATTTAATGAATGACATTAGAACTAGAAAGTTAAACTTTCAGCACTGAGTTGCCAGTAATCAGAGGTTGCTGGATTTTTGATCAAAAACATGCGTTTGTATGTATTTAAGCAGGTACTGAACGTTGAAATATAGCAAGTTTAATTATGCAATGTAGTAAAAAAAAAAAAAAAAAAGAAAGTCATCTCTGGTCCAAGGCTTCTCAAATCACCTGCATAGAGAGAAATCAATTTATTCTTTTCTGTTAGACTCCTGAAAGATAAATCCACTGACCCTGAAAATAGATCTCTTTTTATTCTTGGCCACATCCATAATCCTCCTTTCTTAATAGCTGAAAAGAAAGTCATAATTAATATGCCACTGGAGAGTTTTCATTATTTCTTCAGAATTACCTCTTAATTTACTAGATTAGCCTGATTAAGTAATGAATTTGTCAGTTCCAGTTTTTCCTTAAGAATATGAAATATCTCATTTTTGACCAGGCGATGCCGAATTAAACTGCAACCGAGGAAGACATTTTAGCCTAGATTGCTTTTGTTAAAAATTCTTTAAAACCATTTTCTTAATGCACACCTGATTACTGAAGGCTGCAGAGCCCCACAAGCCCTCTCTGCCTGCAGACTTTGCAGCCACAGAGCTGGAAGTGAAGCGGAGCGGCCCAGCAAGCTGTTTCCCCTGTGCTGAGAGCCACAACACAATGGGAGGAAGGGTGTTATAGACCACAATCCTGCTGCTTGGCACAGCAATTCGGTCATTTACTGAAATGCTGGGTTGAAGTGCCACTAAAGATGTGCAATCACTCTCCTGCGGCAGTGGTCCCTTCCATTGGCTGGAGGAGGAGAAAATCCCGACTTATTTTTTTTCCCAAGCTAGGTGCAATTTTCTGTGCATCAGTGAAGAACGCCATACTTCCTTCATTAGTGTGTAGCCGAAAAGTTTCGTGTTGTTTCTGCACTCATTTTTTGAGAACTGTGGACTTTTCTCTTTGGTGTTTTTGTTGTTGCTAAGAAAACACCTGTGGGTAATTAATTCTAATATTTTCTTCTAATTGTGAGTCTCTAATGGATCAGAAAGCATCATCCTCTTCTCTTCACATGTCAGGAGAAGCTGGTCCTTGTTCCCCACAGTCTTTCCCATTTCACCCAAATGGATCAGTTAAGTAGCTAACTCACTGACTGCATGTATTAATATGCTCAGTAGCCTAATTTGTGTAAAATATGCAGCAGTTGCCATTAAAATGTCAACTTTTACCCCTTATAGCAGCTATACTTGGAAGGAAGACTCATAGGTTTCTGCCTGCGACTCGAGGTTGATGGTACCGTAATTGCTGTAGGTGGAAATTTTCTGAGGCCATTGGAAAGGTTTAATGACTGGCTGTGTGCCTGTATGGGAAAGCAGGCTGGCAGAAATTGGCTTGTTCTGCCCTGAGGCTGCTGGTAAAACCCTGAGAGAGGCTGAGAACTCAGTTCATCTTAGGAGCTGGAGTGGGATGGAGACCAGTATACATATATATATATATACACATACATATATATATATATAAATGATAGATGAAGAAAGCCAAACCATAAATAACCATGTGGCATTGAAATTCCTAGAGACCAGGAGTTCACAAATCAAGGGAACATACCCCGTGAAGAGTGGTGAGCTGAAAAGGAGAGCACAAAAACCTGACATACCATGAACGAAGCAAGTTTCCATACTGCAGGATTTCAGTGACTCACGGTCTAAAAGGTTTGGTGGTGCAGGAGCCGGTGAGGACTGGCCAGCTGCTCTGGCTGCAGAGCATTTCACACTGCACAAGCATGCAAATGATGTAGTGATGGCGAAGTGCAATGCTCTAAGGGGAGGAGCAGTCAGGTGGCTCGTGCCAACTGTGCCAGCCTGGGGCAGGAGCTGGCTGTCCCGGCTCCCCACTTTGAAGGGCTAGGCTTCATGTTTTCTGCTTGATTCCCAAACCTGTGGATTTTGCTTTTAGGCCAAATGAAGAGGCGACAGCTGGTTTTGTTTTAAACCTCCTGTCTGCAGCTCTGATGTTTTGTCTGTGCTACAGGGTTATGCTCTGCTCAGGGGAGACTTCACGGCAGCTGGCGTGGGCAAAGCCCTGAAACACATCAAACGAATGAAGATTTTTAGAAGTAAAGCTCTAATGGCCTCCAGTAAGCATGTGTAACTCTCTGTGTCCAGAAACTTTGCAACTTGCCCAAATCACAGGAGCAGCATGTGGCCTCTCTCTGACCTCAGCATCAGCTTAGTGGCCAATTTGATGTCCTGGCAGCTGAGCACAGAGGTATTAGAGCTCTTCAAAGACACAACAGGAAAATGAGCTGTCAGTTTGAACAGCCAAGGCCTATGTGATGGCCAAGTTCTGGTTTGTTTGTTAGTTTTTAGCTTGCCTGAGGTGTTCTTTAGAGAGGCGGTGGTCTGTGCGGAGGGGTGGCAGCCAGCTCCTCTGGGAGCAGTGCAGGCTGCTCCACTGAGCTGTGGAGCCCGCAGAAATGGGGAAACTGCTGAAAACAGAGAGGAACAGACATGGCCTGAGCTCAAGGGTGATGGAAAGAGCATCTGGAGGAACAAAATGGGCTGGGCAGAATTTGCTACAACCAAAAAGCCGTGGACTTGACTGAAGTGGAGCCCGAGAGAAAGGATCTGTCTGCAAGGGTGCAATGGGCAGGGTGAGGTGAGTTAATAAATCCTTTTTATTTCTATTCTGCCTGTCATAATCACTCTGAGCTTAAAACAAGTTGGCTGGCCCTTGTGTTTGAATATGGCCTATCTGAGTGTTTCAGGGCTCTTTCCGGGGCCAGTTCCTGAAAAGAGTAAGTTTTGGTGGGGCCAGCTCAACTCTGCACCTGACTTGAGACAGTGTCGTTCAGGGAGACCTTGGCCCTCTTTAAAAGTCTGCTCGTTTTCAAGCCCTTGTGCCCTGTCCCGTCTTTGCCATCCCAGCGACTGGGTGCTGCTGCCCAGTTTAGGGAGAGGAGAAGGCAAGTGGTTCTTTGCTCTCCAATTTCTGAAATAAAAATAGATATTGGTTGAAGGCAAAGCTTTCAAGGCCCGTTCAGCCGGGGGGGGGGGGGGGGGGGAAAATCAACTACAGCAAAGCACAATGGGCAGAGGGACGATGCACACAGGCATCATGTGAAGAGGATAAATTTAAAGCAGTTTTCCAGAAAGTGTTACAGGACCAGGACAGCTCATGAGGAAAAAGGTAACAGAGATGAGTAATATGGAGAAAAAATGAAACAAGATCATAAGAATTCGGAGGCAAACTGGCCACACATTTCAATGTGAACACACAAAAGGCAGCAAAGTCCAAGCTGTCTGCTGTGCCACACTCCCTCACCCAGCTCTTTCCCTGGGATACCAGGGCTCTGCACTTACCCCTCCAATGATTGGGGTTACGCTGTAAATGAAGTAATGGAAATTTGGGCTAGTCAGAAAATTGAATGTGATAGCCAGAAACCAGGCATCAAACTAACTTTACTGCTTACTTGAAGTCCAAAAGTGGAAGAAAAGCCTCCCATTGGACTTTCATTCAGGCTCACATGTGCTGCCTTTCATGTGGGTCTTAAATTACACTCAAATGAGGCTCCTGTGCCCACAGAGCTGTCAACGTACCACCGCTTGCCTGCATCTGTGGAGAAAAATTCATTAGTTTGAGTGCCAGAATACCATTAGTTAAAATCTTAACTCTTTTCCTCTCTGCCTGTCCCACTGTCATCAGCCTGCTCCTCGCCCACTCCTCCCTTCACAACTTCTCAGTCTGTTGGCTGATTTCAACCAATTTGGAAAGAAGAGCCAGAATTCTCAAAAATAATTAAGGACTTACAAGTATTGTGAAAATCAGCAGCTCAGTAGCTGAGAGAAGCCTAAGTAAGTTAGCTGTCGGCCCTTATGCGAGAGAGAGAGGTGGATGGGAGCTGGCAGTGCTCCTGCCCAAAGGGGTGGCTTGGTGTTCATATCTGGCTGCCTTTCTGCAAGGGGTGCTGGGCTGCGCTGGCTGAAGGGACGGGTGAAGAGCTGGCTTGATGCAGACCTTCAGGAGGCAGCTCGCAGCTTTGTTGTCACCTTTTCCCACTTGCAGCTGGAGGACTTGATCTCACTGCCCTGCAGTATAGCTGAATGGCAGGAAATCCCTGAGAGGGAGCAACAGCTCCCTCATCTTCTTCCCTCTTCCGCCTACCTCTGCTTCATCTCTGATTTTAAAGGGATGCCATTATCCTTCCTCTTTTTCTGCAAGAGAAAGAATTACACTTTTGCCTTCCTTTTTTTTGTCTTGATGCACTGAAATTAGAGGTGAAAATGGCTGCCCTTAGGCTTCCTGTCCTAGGTTGAACTGTATCATTTCGATCTTTCCAACATAAAATGTACTGTTCTGAAATTTTGTCACCATGAATGTAGCTGTCATTGAAACAGACCTCTTCAATATTTGAGTCCTGTGAATATTTTTTGAAAAAAACATTCCCTTATTTCATAATTCTGATTTTCTTCTCCGAAGAAACATTGGTTTTCCAGCTAGATTTCCTTAGAAGCTGTCATTCAGCCCTTAAGAAGAAAAGACCATGGAGGGGGGCGGGGGGAAACCCACAAAACCTAACCCCTGAATATTTTACACATCTTTAACATTATTCTTTTAAAAAAAAATCTGCACAGGCTGACTACACAAGTGGGACTATGTGAACTGTTCCTTGGCTAATGCTCATCAATCTGAGGAAGGAAACCAGGTGACACACTGTGAAATGTTGACCCTGTTTCTTGTCCCCATGCCATACGGCAGCAGAAGATGGCATTGTTCTTTGGCACTTAGACCAGAAAGCTCTTTTGCCCCAGCCCACTGCACAGAAATAGTGCTTCAGCCCTGGTCATTAATGATGTGCACGTGTCAGATGACAACACTGTAACCTGCAATAACCTTGTAAACCTGGGGCATAGCACAAACACTCCGAGGACAAACACACTGCAGCATTTAAGTAAAAAAGATTAAGTGCGATGTGGTTTAATTTACTGGAAATGAGTAAAAGGAATTCCACTCTGGTTTTTATAGGAGAAATTTGGCTGGAAAGAATCACAGCTCTATCTAGTCTGGGCCACTGGCTTTGTCAGGGTGAATCCACCCCATATAGAAATGCTATAAGCCTCTCAATGTTCTTTGGTTCCAGCGTTAAATTATTTGATAATGATATCTTGAACTATTTCCCTTGGCAGCCTGCTCTCTAACCCAATAACCTTTTGAGTTGTTAGATATTTTTTTTCCTGTCATCCGGTTTAAATCTCGTCTTCCTTAAATTTAAGTTTATGTCTGTTTCCCTTGTCTCTGCTTTTCCTGCTGAGCATTCAGGTTTATAGGCTGAGTCATTCCTACTTGAGGTTTCTTCCCATTCTTTGCTTTGTTTGTTCTGCTCACTTAAGCAGTATGTTTCTCTTTTGTTCATGTATACGAACTTAAAATTTTAGAAACTCCTGTTATCCTCACCATTCATTTTCCCACTTCATCATCTATGTAACCTGCCGGGTAATTCAATCCTTCTCCAGCGGCCTCGGTTGGTTTTATACAGAAAAACTGTATATGGGATGTGAATGATCCAGAGCTTCAAAAGCAAGCTCTTGAATATTAATGATTGTGTTTTTTTATCTCCTGGATGATAGACTGCCAATATCCACGTCTTTGAAATCCTTCCTGCCAGTAGGTTTACCAACCACTTCAGCTTGGCATTAATCATGCTAATTTGATGACTTTTAGTTTAAATGTTTGTTTACATAGTGGATCTTTTCCCTCTCTTCCCCTCCTTTGTTTTTGATTACCCTTTTGATCAACTGGTGGATTAATCAGACCACAATCGTTCTCCTGACTTTCAACAAATCCTCCTTTTCAGAAGCATGATCCAATATGTACATAACACAGACTTGGGAGCATCTGAGTCTGTTCAGAGTTGCGTAACTTGGCATGTCTTGTACCTTTGTGCCCCTTTTTTTCTACCTTCTGTAAAGTGTGAAATGGTCTACATGCCTAATCTGAAGCAGTGGACAAAAGCTATTTTGGTCCTTAATCCAGTTTGAGCAAAGGATTGCTTTGCCTCAGTGATGTTTTTTAACAAAAATATACCTGCAATCCCTGTCTTGTGATCTCCTGGTGTGCTACAGGTCAGAGCACCCACTTCCATCTCATAATTACAGGAGTGTGTCAACAAAATATGCCTTTGTTACAAAGGGAAGAAAAATAACAAAGTAGTCACAGCTTTCTGCTCAAAAGCAAACAAATAACCAATCAAACCAATTCTTCTTTCTTCTAAATCAATGAGCACCTATGAAACTTAGAATATGGAGGTTCCTTTCCCCGTTCTTATCTTCCTTTCTCAGACCCATGCATAGTATGTGCCTCACCTTTCTCTGTAAAGGTTCAGGACCAGTCACCAAAACCAATTGCTGCCTCACTGTGATTGATTGCTGTCTTCTCTGGGCAAACATTAGTAATGAATTATATACGGCCAGCGTGCTACAAGCATGCAGGTTTCTAAGTACAAAGGACAGACACTGCAGGGCTCAAAGTAAGTTGTGTTCCTCACTGAGTCACACCAACAAACTGCCAAAAGGAGGAAGCAAGAGGTTCAGACCCCATTTAGCCACAGTCCTCTACTCACCTAATGTAGTACTCTTTAAAATATTAGTAAATTATTAATATAACTACTAATACATTTTAATTGATCTAATAAATTACTAGTAAAACACAATAGCAGACTGGGGTTGCTATAACATTGCTGTGGTTGGGAAGCAACCTTTATTCTGCTCATGAGGGTGAACAGCCTGTCTCCTACTTCAGGCACAAAAAGAAGCATTTAGGGGTGAAAGATGAAGCCAATCTTTACCCTTTAGGAGGTTTCAAAGGGCCTGTTGGCTATAAAAGCTGAGCTATCCATTCAAAAAGGAGGCATGGGCAAAGGCAGAAACTAACTGTCATCTCATCAGGAGGTAAACAGCAAATCTGCTGAATAATCGAATGAGGGAACTTTCTTATGTTACCTTAGTATAAGAAGATTAAACATACTTTTGCTTTTTTTTTCCTGCCTACATCTTTTATAAACATTTGTGGGTGTGTTGTCTGTTTTGAATATTATGAATAAATGCATGTTTGTGTTTTTGCTTAGCCTGAGGTGAGGGGAGTACGGCCGGCTCACACTGGTGTTTCGGGTCACCCTCCAGCAGCACCAAGGCGTTCCTCTCCCTGGCCTGTGGCAGGGCCAACCCCAGCCTTCGACAAACGATCCATCTCTCCTGCACCTACTCCACCGCATCCAAGGGATCCAACAGATCAGGCCTATCTGGACCACATGGGGAGCTAACACAGGGGTCAGGAAAGGCAGAAATACCTTCCAGCTCCCCGTCGGTGAGGCAGAGACTCTCCGCTATGCTGGAAGGTGTCAGCAACATCCCTCTGGCCCAGGCGTCGCCATGGCACAGAGCGTTGCACCGGGAAACGAGAGAATTGAGGTTTTTTCCACCATGATAGAGATTTTGTTAAATGGCTCAAAGCATAGCTGTACTTTGATGCCAGCCTGTGTGGGGATGTATGTTGCCTGGTGAAGGGAGAAAAAAGACCCACAGGAGGCAGGGCACAAGGAATAAATGCACAGCCCAGGCTTGCACCAAGCTGTGCTGCCTCATCGTGGGGACGTCAGACTTTGGTACAGGCTTAAGAAACACTGACCAGTTGCTGCTGCTGCTGAATAAATTGACACTCCACGGATGTAACGAGGGGCCTCCAGAGGCAGAGGCATGCAACAGTCCCTGGGGAGGCTCCATGGCCCGGCAGCGAGGCAGGTCTGCCTGCTCCATGGGGCAGGTTCACGAAGAAACACAGATTGGCAGCAAAGGAGGCACCACGTGTGTGTCTGCATCAGAGACCATCACTCCCATCAGCATTTGTAGTCAATGCAGAGAGACAGGCAACATGATTCTCCTCATCCTAAGGTCACATGAAATACATCAAATGAATCACTAGCTGTATGACGTGCTCAGATGTAGACATCTATAAGGCTAGAATTACTTCGGAATAATCCTTTCCAATTTCTCTGCTTTGGTCCACTCCCAAACTCCTCCATGATGTCCCTGTAGCGTTTTTTTTCCAGTGGCAGAATTCCTCCACATTTCTTGGTGTCAGGCGCTGTGAGCTCGGCGGGCAATCTGATGGAGCGTGTTCAAACCACCAATAGCTGAAAGCTCTATTTCAGAGTAAAATACTTTTGCACGCTCAGATGTGATATGTGTACAAATAGCTAACATCGTTTAGTGATTGGGGCTGATTATTTAGATGCTGACAGGATTTCCTAAGCATTCAGTCAGCCAGTATTTTGAAAGCATGATGTGAGAAATTCATATGTCTCAACCAAAGGTCTCCAGAACAAATCACGTTTCATGAAGGTTTGAGTACTCATTTTCTCAACTACTTTCACCATGCCTTGACTCTCTGTTTTGCCTTTGCTAGTGCATTTTAGGAGACCTAAAAAAAAACCCCCAAACTGCAAACCTAAACAAGAAGATGACTCGATTCTGGAATTTCATTTGAGAGCTCCACCGAGGAAGGGAGCACTGCAAGAGCAGCTAGGGCCTCAGCCTGGGATGCGTGTTGCAATGCAACGAGGCAGGGAGCTAATTGTGGGCACCTAGGTAGATCTGGTCCCTTAAATAAAAGTAAATTGGGTCCTTCTAGCAAAGAAAATAACACTTTGCGAACAGACACAGTGCACAATGTAGAGGAGTGGTAGGAATGGGAATGGGGGAAAAAAGCAGGTAGGACTTTTCCTTTTCCTGACTTCTCTGAAACAAGGCACACACAAACCCAGGGAGACATGCAGGAGGCAGTGGAGCTCTTTTGGAATCAGAGGACAGTACAATGTCTAGAGGACAAGCAAGGCAATGGGAAAGACGTGCAACAATGCCATGGCTCTCCCACTTGCAGGTGTGACAGGCATGGCCATGCTCTGCTTACAAAGGGCAAAGGAGACACCACTCGAGGTCTTGGACCTTGTCCTGAAATCCTTTCTGCCAGCACTTCTGAGTGGGCAAAGGTAGGCACCAAAATCTTTCTGTGCAAACGTCTGAAAGGAAATATGCGCTGAATAAGCCCTGTTATCACAATAACCCATTATTAACCAAGTTAACACAATAACCTCATGCCAGTGAAGTGCCCAACAGCAGTTTTGTCTTTTTAATCATATTGGTTGGGTTGATAAAAGAATGTGTATCCTTCCTATACAAATACTGTAGTAATTTCTGGCTCTCACAGCACTGTTACTGAAATGTGGAGTTTTTGCCTATATCTTTATGGCTATTTAAATTCTTTTTTAAACATTTTCCTGTGTAATCTTGTTTCACTCCTAACAGGTTGTGATACATGTTGTATATCCTGGCCCTATGAAGAGAAATAATAGTATATTCTCTTCTAGCAGTCCATTACGTGGCACTTTTTTCTCCAGTAAAAACAGGAAAAGAAATCATTAAATGAAAGCATTTGAAAGAGACTTAGACCATCTTATCTAAGGTATACATTTGTGTGGAAGGTATATTTTCCTGCCACAAGCATTCAGGGGAAAGGGTATTTCTTGTATAATCTTGAGAGCCAAAAACCCTACAGTTCCAGGGACACTGGGGCTGGAAAAGGCATGCCAAGAGGAGCATGGCACTGCACCATTGCTCCCTCCACACCTTTCTAATCTGGGCCACCCACAGTGCTGGGGGCCTCAGCCTCAGCCCCAAGCTGCCATTACGGTGAGGGTTAGGGTTCAGAGAGCCACAAAGCCTACAGCTCCAGGGACACTGAGGCTTCCCACGTCTCGATCTGAGCAAAGTGCCTGTTTGCGGAGGATGCTGCGTGCTTAGCAACTTGATGGAAAAATTTTTTTGAGAAATGTTGTCTTTAGCTGCCCATTAAAACACTTTTGCTTGAAAACTGTCATATGGCAAATTTTAGGGATAAATGGGGGAAATATCTTTAAGGAATTGCCTTAACATGTCACCTGGTTCTTTATCCTCTGCTATATTATATACTAAACTGCCATTGCAGAGATGCGCTGGATCCAGAAATAGTAATTAAAGATAATACCTGGAAAGATTATTTTCGGGCAGGTGGGATGCATGTCTCATATCTGTGTAGATGCACCCAAGTCGCTAGTGCTTGTACAGGCAGTTTGCAGAAGCAGCCAGATTGGCGAGTACTGTAAAGTGCTTTATTTGCCTCAGGAGTTGATGACAGTGGCAAGCTGTGGCCGGTGATCAGTTAGCCAAAGATGCTTTGTCAGACCTTTTCATTAGCGAATGCCTCTGAGAGACTGAAAGCTTTTGAATGCTGAAGAGCCAGGTTTTGTTCACATCTGGGCTAGGGTAATTAACTGCCTTCCCAAGTAATAAAGCTCCCAGTGACTGGGTCAGACAAACAGAAGTAACAAAGCTGTGTAGGTAACTCTCCCTTTTTCCCTGGCCTCCTTTCTTCACCACTCTTTTTCAGTCATCCCAGGGACTTTCTCCACTGTTGCCAGCCCTGCCCAGTGATCTCTGGTCCCTAGGAAAGCTCCTCCCATCATCTCGGAGGTCGGACTCTGTCCCTCGCAGCAATTTGTCTCCATGCTTGAAGACAAGCAGACTCACCTCCTGACTGTGGCTCTTCTCGTGCCAGCCGAAGCCTCAGGATGCTGACCCGTAGTGGCGGCAATTTCTGCTCTCCCTGGGGGTCACACCTGGCTCAGTCTCCTCACAGGAGTATCAAGGAATTGTGGACAAGAAGGGAAAAAATCCCACATGCTCTTTGTCACCCAAGGTAGGAGCACTTTTACAGTAGAACTGTAACTCATTTACAGTTCTGTAAAGAAACCATATTTTGTAGTTATATGTTTCATGCTTATTTTTGATAATATCTACTGGGCATTGAGGGCAGAGACTATATATGATCTAAAGAGGGTTACAAGTAGTTTTAGGGAAAGGAAAGACCTCTGCACCTAAAGAATATAAAATCAGCAAGGGAACATTCATTTTAGCTGATGTGTTATTTTGTGACAAGAATTGGGTTATGGGCTGATCTGAGTGCTCAAGCTGAGATATGAAGTTACTTGCTTCAGTTACTGAAATGTAGGTTTAAGCTTTGAATGTGTTTACTTCCTCATGACTGAGAAACAAACTCAAGTCATCTGGTTTAGTGTAAGGCTGAGGTTTCCAAAGGCATTTTCTTCATGAGAGCTTCCTTTTGTTTTCTTTTTTTTTTTAATTTTCTGTTAAAGTAATTTTTCAGATTGGGTTGCCCCTGTATCTCCAAACACGAGAAGATTGAGTTTTATAGTCCTTCCCAGGATTCTAAGAGATTTGGAAAAATGTAGATTAAAAGTTTCTTGGGATTTTTTAATCTTCAGTCTTTAAATACTGAAAAAAAAAAAAACAACCCACCCTAAACCCCAGACAAGTTCCATAAGGAAAACAAAGTTTCAGCAGTTTCTGGTGAACATGGGCTGACTTTTGTGAGTGAGCCATGGCTGATTACTGTTTCATGTGGAAATTGGGCAAAACTCTGTTTTTCATGATGTCATGCTTCACACCTAGATTAACCACAATGGTTTTAGCTGAACTTAATTTAGTTTCTGGTTTGTTCATTTCTGAAGAGCTATAAAAACAAAACACTATAAGGGGCATGACCCCTGTAGAAAGGAAAACACAACAAGGTCTTGCACTAATAGCTGTAAAATACTACTGCTGAGTTCAATGTTGCTTTAACAAATTCCCTAAACTTTTCCAGTCCTTATTTATTAAAAAGTAAATAAGGAAAATTCTATTCATTGCACCTGCTGCTCCTTTTAAGTAATATATATATATACTTATACGTGTGAGTATATTTATATACACACGTATGTGTGTGTGCACACACACATTATATATATATGTATAATGTGTTTGTCTTTCTACTTGAGCAGATTGGCAAAACTCTTTGATTAAAACTGAAAGATTGGGTTTAGAAGTACATGGTAGCTATTGATGATCCAGCCTACAGAGAAAAAATGGCCAGTAGAGGTACCTGCAGCACAAGTTTGGGGGTTGGAAAAGAAAACAGTTCGTGTGTTTAATACCTGTAAAGTGCCTTGACACTTTAACTAAATTCATACTTTGAACAACTGAGCAGTCATCTGCTTACCCTTTCTAACCATCACTTGGGCTACCTATGGATCAATGACACACAAATACACAAAAAAGAAGTGCTGAGTTACATGTTCTAACTTGTCAAGTTTTCTTGTGGCTTCCTCTCAAATACATGTTGCTTTGTCATGACTCTGGGTGGATGCTGACTTTTCATGAAAACTAGCTCTCTTGGTTCTAACTGAATTCTTTCTCAGAGGTTTGCAGTGGATATATACCAAAAAGTGTGTAGTTTTACCCAGCATATATTAAAGTCTAAATTAAATACTTAATGGTCTGTTCTGCTGATGATACACATGTATACTCCACTAAGACCGTGAAGCCTACTAGAAGGTAAAACTGTGCTGAGGGGAAGCATCCATGTATCATACAGTAAACTATAATTTTGCCTATGTTGGCTAAAAAGTCCTCCGAAATAAATCTGAAATGGGAAGATTTTGCTATTGTCATAAAGTAGTGCACAGAAGCACCAACCACAAAGCAGCACCTCGTTGCAGTAGATGCTATGAAAGAGAATAAATAGCTCATGACTGAATTCTGAAAAAGTCAGAGGTAACTGTAAAATGAACATTTTATTGTGTATTTAAGTAGGATTCTTGGAGCAGGAGGCAGGAGCTAAGAAGGAGCTGAGATTTCAGTTTACTATGCAACAATTTACTCATTATTTCTTTTTCTCACATACAGCTTCTTCCACCCATCCTTTTCCTGCTCCATCCTCCTGTTACATTCGTCAAGATGGGGTTCTAGATTTGGAAGATCTGAACGTGGATGTCTTAATAGTTTTCTTTTTGTCTCATTTTGTTGATGCAGCACTCTTTAAGGGGCAATAAGACAAGTGATTTTTACATTAGTCATTGATTTCATATATATGCTTAGAGACAAAGTGAGGTTGGAAAGATGAGAAGAGTGGTAAGGTGAGAAGAGCAGAAAGCTTCACTGCATCAGTGCATAAGGAATGGAAAATTATAGCAGTTCCTACCTGCACGCAAAGGACAGGAAAATAACTAGGCTGCTGGAAAAAAAGGTCATCTGTAAGTAAGGGCTGGGGAAATAATTTGCGATAGGAGAAATTGCCAGTCTGTGTTTATGTGCATGTCAAGGCGCTGTATGTATCCTGTTGGGATGGGTAGCTCAACTTTAATTCTGCAACTTGGTTTTGTTCCCAAATTTTTGGAAGACTTTTTTTTTTTTATATTATAACAAGGAACGCATCATTTATTGTGTCATGGTGATGCTGTACAGGAATGGACAAGTATAAGAGGGACCAAGTGAAGGCTGCCTCAATTTTCCTTATTTTTTGCTGCTTGGCTTTGCAAGATTACTCAGATTATTTTAATACAGCTTTTGCTTAGTTTTATTTATGTTTGAATCTTTTTAAAGGCATGATAAAAACATGGTGTTATGGTGCCCAGCACATCTCTGTTTTCCATTTCAGTCAGTATGTTAAACAACAGTTTCTGTCTCTTCTAGCAAATATCAGAAAAGGCACTAATATTTTAGGAAACTTGGAGATCAGATGAAGAATTCTCTCTTGCCAAAACACCTGGCTTTGATGGAGTCCCAGCAGGCTTATGTAAAGATTTTTCACAGTTGCTTTTCCATCTGATAGGGAATGAGTTCAGTAACTCTAGAGAAAGTGGCTGTTTGCCATGCAAGAATTTAGCATTTAAGCTAAATCTAATAAATGCCCAGAATGTGATGCTTATTTCCTGATTTCACTAAGTAATGTAGATGTAAAGATTTTTATCGAGGATACTGGCCACTAGTCTTCAAGACACTATCAGAAAATCAATTCACCAAGATGAGACTGCTTATGTTCACCCCAGACATGTGTTCTATAATGTCAAACACTTAATTAATATACACCAGGTCTCCTGTAGATTTAATCTCCTCTCCGTCTGTGTCTCATCTCCACTGATGCTGAGAAATATTTGACAGTGGATTTCTGTTTATAACTTTATAGTCCTTTTCAGTTCCAGAGCCATGTTTTGTTACCTGCAGGGTTTGTAATCTTCTGACTCTACAAGCAAGAATCAAGTGATTGTATCCAAGACCAGTCTGGCTTTAAATAACCACATTGCATAATCTCTTCCCTGGCCTTTTCTTGTAAAATTTGTCACAATAGTTTAAACAACTAATATTAGAGTGAGGGTTATGGCTTCTTCATTTACTTTTTTTTTTTTTACACTAAAAAAAAATATTATCTGTTGCTCATTCTGTACACTCAAAAGTCTAAGATAGAGAAGGATATACTTTTAAAAATTTAATTGCTTATCAAGCAGTAGAGCTGTGGAGCAGCTGACATACCCCATGGATCATTTTTTTGTATGTTTAAAAATGTCATAAAGTCATTTATGCACAGCCCTCAAGAGTATCTGGTTCTTAAATGAAGTTTTAATTAGTCATATGCCTTGCTGAATTCTAAATTAACTCAGGAAAGACACCTGGGTACTATATTATGGGAACATAATTATGACTTCTACCCAATGTGCAAAACCAGTAAAAAACCCAAAGCTCAGCAATATTTTAGAAAAGGGACGATGATAACTCTGGAGGTATTAAAAAGTCATCTACATAAATCAGTAGTTATTTCAGAACAAAAATAGTACTATATAATATGTTTAGTTGAGGTTATCTCATCAGGAAGGGATGGATTCATTACAAGCATTTAGAAAAAGGAAAATGGTTAATTCATACCCTGACCTGTTTTCTTTAGGGCAGAAGAGAGGGAATAGTCATAATAAAAATGTACTGAGAAATAACTGATAAACACAAGATGAACAAGCACTAATTTTACACCCATTCTCAGAATATGGAAATAAGAGTTTGTTCAATGAAATTGGAAGACAGTACATATCAAATGGGCATGAAAAAGTATTTCCTCTTGCTGCACAATCTGCAGCTATTCTACAAGGTGAGAAATACCTGGGAATCCTGCAACAAACTTATAACAGAGTTTACAAATCATCTCAAATAGAGTAGGAAGCTTTTAAAGAAACATCTGAAGTTCTATAGGAAATAATTTTAATAAAGGTTTGGAGACATAATATTTCTGTATGCTTCAAAGCATGAGACAATTTTCAAATGGTGGTAGGCAGAAATAAATGTCACTGGTAAGTCAGACCATGACTGGTTCCCAGAAAATGTCTTGTCTTTCTTGATTGGTATTGCCCTAACATTGATACAATCTGCAGATTAATTTCCTTACAATCTTTCTAAGCCCCACCTGTCTTGAGAAAAACCAATGGGAACTCAGTGAGTCAAGGAATTTGGTAAAATTGTAGAATCACACAATTGACTCCAGTGTTAGAGAATTTACTAGGATTCTACAAGTATTGAGTATAAACAATATAAATACTATACTTATTGTAGAAGAATTTACTGTAAATAATACCTGAAACTGTAGAGAAGGCAACCTATAGGTATTAGGTGGTGTTATCAAGAGTGTATTCATTATATATTATCTTCACACAATTTCTTCTTTCCAAACCTCACAAAAGTACTCTGTGATTGATCTTTTCCACATAGTCATGAGATGTTGATGACAGTTCAGCATGACCTAGATCTGAATTATTTTGTTCAGAGGATACCCTCTTACATTTTGTACACTGTTTATTTTATCCTGTTTTCATTTACCTAAAAAGAAAAGATTGCAAAGTGATTAAGCCACTTGGTACATCATAATTAGGGAACAGGTTTCACTGCTGTTGGATCTACTGTAGCTGTAAAACAGAAGTACAGAATACAGCTGCCTATTAATTGGAAATCCTTGCAGGAAGTACTCGACACCTGTTCTCTGTAGCATTTACTGGTTTCCAAATTGTTTATAGCAGTATTATAAAGAATTGTATTTGATGCTGTAAACCCCTTGGAAACCAACAATTCTGGTTGTTCTGGGGATTGCTTTTTCTACCTGTCTGATTTCAGTATAGTTGCAACTCATTTTGCATGAGAAGTGACTGATGGTGCATAAGAGTTTCTGACGAGGATTCTTTGATCTCAGACTTTTATCCCATCTTTTAATCCCATTGTGTCTTAGTTTGTTTACTTTGTTGGCTTGACAGAAGAATTTGCATGCCTCTCCATATTTTCCTGAGTCAGTGAGATTTAAATAATGTTACTGGTTCTGTTTGAACCAGCAGCGCCCATACATGCCATTCAAACCCAACCTATTGTCTTAGCTAAAGCCATTCCTTTGTAAGTTACATACTAAACTGGCAGCTCTAGCGATGTATAATTAGTGCATCACCCCGTTGTCCTTTGCAGAATGGCAAATCGGAGCAGTTTACTGAGAGCATAAGCAACTGATTATTTGATAACTCATTTTGGAGACTGTGAAAAAGGAAGAGATTCATCATGTAATTGCAGGAGTTAATTGACGTGAGGAATGCAGAAGGCTCAACTTGCTTCTAATCAATAGAAATTCTTCCAGGGAGACATAATGGTTGTGGACATAAAAGAAAAATGGGTAAAAATGAGGAAAATATTTCTTAGAATTCTTAGTCATTCTTTGTCTGAAACATTCTACCCTGATAAATGTTGGGGATAAACACTATAAAAAACCTTTGAGACTATAAAGAGACTTTGTGCCATATAAGTACAGGAAAGTTTTGTCTACAATATAAAAGTATTTCCAAGACAATAAACTCACAGGTACCTGTTGGTGTTTAGAAAACTGCACAAGTCACTGCACACTGTTAGGCAACAAGGAGTCAGCTGGAAAGGAGGCTTAGCTAAGAGTGAAGTCAAACAAATTTCCTGCATCTGTGTTTTCCATGGAAGGTGCTATTCAGAGGGCATTTCCTATGGGAAATCAGACGTTGGCCTTAAGAGAGATTGCAGTCTCTCAGGAGGAAGTTATGAAGCAACTTGAGAAAGACAAATGCAGTGAATTACCAGGAGCATATGTTATTAATCTGACGAGTCTGAAAGAAAGAAACTGAAATAGCGGAGATACTGATGATGCCCTTCCATGTACGGTGATCGTTACTGGGAGGCTTCAAAGTGAGTTGATTCAATTAATTTGATTTTTTTTCCTCAGCAGAGGAGGGTTTGTTCCAGGATCTACTGCCTGGATGGGTTTCCTTGTGGTTTCTGGTCTGGGAGGATCACTAGGGTGCAGGATGTGAGGAAGGCTAATTCAGTTGGCTTAGACCAGCGTGGCTGCTGCAGGGCAAAACCTTCAGCGCTTAAAACTTACAGGCAGACAAAGGAAATGGGGAAAAACTGGTTCCCAAGTTAAGTCATGGGAAAAGATTTTCAGTGAATGGCTGTTTGCTAGTGCCAAGATGTCAGTAGCGAATAGGGAGTTGAATAAATCTGTAGAAGATATGCAATTGTGGGAACTAAAAATTATAAAGAAATGGGAAATACTCTAAGCAGATTTGCATACGTATATGTGGGCTGAGAAACAAGATGTCAGGTAAAGGTAAAATCAAGTAAGTAAGGGTTAAGGAGTAGATCCAATATAAGTAACGTATCTCCTTATAGAGCAATAGCTGGTGAATTCATAACAGGCTCTGTACAGGAAAAATGGGAAATGTCAGAGAAAGCTGAAAAATATATCTGTGGATAAGAAACTTGAATTGCAGCAACTTCTTGTGTGGAACACATTAAGTGAACAACACACAGTGCTATGCAGCAAATGAGAGTGAGAATTGGAAAGGAAAAGGTTTTATTCTGACAGCTATTCACATAGATGTTTCCTGTGAGCAGGAAAACAGGAGTGAAAAGCCTCAGAAATTATTTTCACTGAATCATAACAGTGGCAAGATAATGATAAACAACGTATTTAGAAATTAAATCAATGTCGATGTTTTCTCTAAATGTTCAGGTGTGACTTTAAAAGGAATGCTCCTTGTATAACTGCCATTTTGCTGTGCATGACTTCGGATTATATATTTTTAATGAGATACCATACAGAAAATAGGAAATGTGATTAGTTATCTGAAAGACCAAGAAATGATTTGTGGGATTTTCTTTTCTACTTTAAGAGCAGGAATTAAAAAGAGAAAGGGATGTGGCTACTCAGACAAAAATGGAATGGATTGGGGCAGGGGGGGAGAAAAAAGCAGAATCCATGAGTCTACATTCTTCTGAAGTGGGTTCCTAATACACATTTTCTAGGCAAGAGGTGGTCCAGCAGTAGAAGGAGGAGGTGTGTGCTGGTTTTGGCTGGGGTAGAATTAATTTTCTTCACGGTAGCTAGTATGGGGCTATATTTTGGATTTGTGCTGAAAACAGTGTTGATAAGACAGGGATGTTTTCGTTATTGCTGAGCAGTGCTCACACAGAGCCAAGGCCTTTTCTGCTTCTCAGCCCACCCCACCAGCGAGGAGGTGGGGAGGGCGCAAGGAGTTGGGAGGGGACACAGCCGGGACAGCTGACCCCAACTGGCCAAAGGGATATTCCAGACCATATGACATCATGCTCAGCATATAAACCTGGGGGAAGAAGAAGGAGGTGGGGGGCATTTGGAGTTATGGCATTTGTCTTCCCAAGTAACCGTTACGCGTGATGGAGCCCTGCTTTCCTGGAGATGGCTGAACACCTGCCTGCCCATGGGGAGTGGTGAATGAATTCCTTGTTTTGCTTTGCTTGCATGCACGGCTTTTGCTTTACGTATTAAACTGTCCTTATCTCAACACAAGAGTTTTCTCCCATTTACCCTTCCAATTCTCTCCCCCATCCCTGTGCGGGGGGGGTGAGCAAGTGGCTATGTGGGGCTGAGTTTCCAGCTGGGGTTAAACCATGGCAAGGTGCTAAGACAGTGGATTTCATGGAGTTTAGAAGAGGGTCTGCAGACAAGCTAAATCATCTTCCAGACAAGAAGATATGGAAGTCAGACAGCTAGCTATGGAGACCCGACCAAATGACAACTCATTACTGTGAGATGCTAGGCCGGCACTAAATAGATGCAGAGAATAAAAGGATGTGCTGTGGATGCACACGAGGCTGGAATGGATTCTGGAAGAACACCTATGTGTCAGCCTTCAAAAGAGAGCAGATGATACTCCCAAATTCTCACTGAAATAGATGAAAGATAATTACCTGGGTTGGCAACTTGGGTTTTTGGGGTTGGGTTTTTTTTTTTTCACTTTTGAGTAACTACTCAAAGAAATGGAAACTCCATTGATCCTCTGAAGAATCCTCCTGTTCAATGGAAAAGCAGGGCCAAAGTTTAACAAAGCTATGAAGACAGTCTCCAGGTTTGAATTTTTAGAGAAGCTTTGGGATATTGACCATTGAGAAGAATTCCTAGAAGGAAAATATTTTACATTTATGTGGACTCCCCTTAAATAAAGAGATTTCAAGCTTTTGGGACTCAGGCTAGCACAACTGTTAGGGAGATCTCTAACCTTGGAAACAGACAAGCAAACTCAGCAGACACTTTTATAGTCTCCATGCTTGGATTTAATATACACAAATATGAAAATCCAGCAAATGAGGAAAAAAAAAAAAAAAGAAGTCCTGGCATCACAGATGCAAGCAGATTTCAGGGGGATAAGAGAAACTTGTTAGGATAGCTACATTGCCTATGTCAGCTGTTGAAGAGTGCATACAGTTCAAAAAGACATGTAAAAGTGAAGTTAAAGGGTGGATTGTATATGATGATATGGTAGATAACAACAATATAACAAATGATAGTATGGATAAAGTTTGTATCAAAATTATGCCAGTCAAATACACCATCAAAAAGTGGTATTTGTTGCGGTGCTACTAAGACTCTTGCAGTCATCCTGTAAGTGGTCCCACAGTCTTCACTGCATTCGATCAAAGCTGACAAAAATGGCACGAGACTTTTCTGTTTCCCTTCGCTTGCATGCCAATTCCCCTTTTCTCCTAAAGTACTTTCCCCCTGGCTTTGCTGAGAAGTTTCTTACTAGTTACTCCTTTGGGATGATTGGGTATCCTGCTGGCCATAATGGTCTTCCCCTTTGATGGAGACCCTTGGCTGTGTGCTTACAAGGTCTGTTTCTTACATTACTCAGTTTGTGAGCTTTTCAAAGCAGTCCCTGTTTGTATGCCACCCAGCACAGCAAGATGCTGCCCTGTAACTTTTAGGTATGAGGATCTCTGGGTTGTTCAGAAATGCTTGTAGCTTGTATAAGGTCATACACAAAATCCTAAATTGGGAGTCCCTGGACTCCATTCTTGTGTGCAGTCCAACAGCATACCACAGACCTGAGAGGGAAAGTCAAATAAAGTGATGATAGGTACTTCCTTGTGGCTTCAGAGATGACGTGCAACCAACAATGTGAACAGCTTAATTTTGTGAGTTCCTGAAACCTTTATCACAAAGCTAGAGATGGTGAAACATTTGAAATGCTGCATCCTGTTCTTTTTAATAAGACTTTCTAAATCATTTTGGGTCATGTCCATGCTATAAAGAACCTTTCCTTCTTGAAATTCTACAACTGTTCACATACTTGCTCTGACTGATTTATCTGCTTGGTTCTATTACAGTTTAATTTTCCAAATAAAAAACTATAAACCTGCATTTGTATGATGTCAGCATCTTCTGCAAGAGATTAATAGGATGCATCTGATTGGGTTTTGCTATAAATTTTTGCTTGATTAGTGGATTTAAAGCATCCTTTGACCCAACAGCTGTGAGGTTAGAGAAAGGAGGAAATAAAGCCATGCTTCTCTTTCTCCAAGGGGACTGTAGAGATAGTTTGCTGAATCAACCAGCGGGATGCTCAGTACTTTAACTAATCCAACTCGCTTATAGACCCACCCTCAAGGCGCACCGCTTTTCTCCAGACACATGCTGTATCTGCAGGAAGAAGGCCTAGTTATGTCTAGGAGAAATTTCTGCAATCGGGGTATTTATTCCCCTGTGCAAACCCAGCTGGTTTTACTTTCTGTGCTTGCGCTCTACCTGTGGGGGAGCACCAGCTTGACAGATCATGAATTGTCTCTTACCCCCTTGTATCACGATGAAGCTTGGTTAACTATAAACTATTTCCAGGTTAGTCAAGTAGATTTGTGAACATGTTCTGTGGCAAGTGGCTGATATTGCTTAGGAATGGTAAAATCTTAATCTGATCTGTAATATCTGAAACCTGTAGATTTTTAGCTTAATCTGGGTGTCTGGCTACCTTATCTGGACATTTTAATCAACTTTGAATGCAGATGTTAGGCTGGACTGTCTTTTGCCTGGTTATCATCAAGAACTTAACATAAAATGCAGGGGTCTGTGAGGGATGTGAAATGCATCTCCTTCTGCAGTGAATGGGGGTATTTCCAGAAGGGACATTTTTTATGTGGAAGTTAAAACTGCCTCTTCTGCACCCAGCTCAGACAGAAATAATCAGTTTAATGTGAGTATGTACTGTCATGTGGTCAAGCTTTAGGTGAGAGCAGATTTACACAGAGAAATCAAAAGGAAATGGCAGGAGCTGCCTCTTGCTGGATTCTGTGACAGTAAGTGGCCACACAATGGAGAGCTGCCAGCTCTGATCTCTAGTCTTTTCTCCATTCTCAGAAAATGCTCTTTCGTTTTATAGAATATTACTTTCCAAGGTACCCTTCTGCATCTGTTAAATATTATTTTTTCCTTTATAACAAGGGACATAGGTAAACAAATAATCCATATTCTAAGGAGTATAAATGCCTTGGAGAATTATATTTAGTATCAAGATTTAGAAAGCCAAGTCTCATATGTTAGTTGTTAGAAAACAAGTATTTGGATGTTTAAGATGGATAGACATCTCAAGTCTACAAATACTTCAAGATAGGTATGTGAGAAGGAATGGGGAGGTGCACCTTAGGTGTATCAAAAGAAGCAGGAAGAAGAACAGAACAGAGTGGAAAACTGTGGCAGCTGAGAAAATTTTTGACAGGGTATTTGGCTGAGAAGTAATCTCCCCAGGGAAAGGTCCTCTGAACAAACAAAACCAGGCAAGACAAAGGGCTATAAAAAGTTCAGAATTATGTGCTGAGATATAATGGTTGTAATTGCGTTCATTTTCTTGTTTGTTTTTCTTTCTCGCGGTTCTTGGAGTGGGTTTTCCTAGGGAGCACGAGTTGATTCTGGTAGGGGAAAAGACCTGACATTGTCATCTACATGTCACTGGCAGCACTACTCACTCAGCAGCACGAAAGGGAGCGTGGGGATGGGAAGCCCGTGGGAGGATGGCAACACTTTCTTCCCGCAGCTGGACAGGGCTCCACAGTCCTGGCTGCAAGCAACGCAAATGGGGAGAAAAAACAGCAGTGAGAAGGGAGTTGTGGGAATGGAGATATTCACAGGACCCTATGCTGGCTGCAGAGACATGTCCTGGGAGCCCGTAGGCAGCTCAGTTGAAAGCTTCCCAGCCAGCTTTCTTCAGTGTGTCCATCGCAGAGCATATGGGAGGCCTCTACCCTGCTCCTGTAGGAGCACCCGGGGCTGTCCCTGCAGCCCTGGCAAGCGGTGGTGGGAAAGGCAGGCTGTTCAGGAGCACAGCTTTCCTTGGGGCAGGGCTCGGTTTTCAAACCCTCTCAGAGGCACCTACAGACGCTTCCAGCAGCCCTGCGCAGCACAGCTAGCAGCCGCTTTTGGCGAGCTCTTCAGCCCTTGCCAGCTGTTTGTCACAGATGCCAGCAGCTGGCTTGGCGCCTGCCATCCCCACCATGACTCCAGCCAGCTGGGTGTGACAGGGACGGGGAGCCGGGAGAGGGTGGCCGGGAGCAGAGCAGCGGACACGTCCCACGCTGGACAGAAACGGGAGGGTGGTCGGGGGATGGCAGGGGCAGCTTGAGCAGAGCCTGTGCAAAAAGGGTGGCAAAAACGATAGGAAAAAACAGGGCAAGAAGGGAAGTGGTGGTATTGGAATAGATCTGGGGGGTTGTTAGGTTTTTTTTCAATTGCTGGTGAGTAAAATTTTTTTGTGTGTGGAGGAAAGAGTTGCAAATGTGTAAGATAATAGCTCTCTACAGAGTGGTCTGTGCATGGCACTAATGTGGAAAAGGGGCTGGCACCTGCTGCAATGCGTTATGCACAGTAGGAATGGCAGTGAGTCGTGTCTTCTGAAAATAATTTTGGAGAAGGAGCTGTAATTTATGCATTTGGGTACTCTGATACAATGCCTCTCAGTGTGGTATCAGAGTGCATTTCAGATGTCTTCAGCTTCTGGGACTGAGACATTCGCAAATAAAGTGAGACAAGTGGAAGTTGGGGAGGGTTTGCTAGGGAAGTCTTTCCAAAATTAGATTCTTCCCCTGCCTCACATCTCACCCCACCCCCATGCATATTTGTAGGGTTTTCACTCTAAATCCAAACATGCACCAGAGAAAAGAAGCAATGAGATCTCAGGGTCAAAGGGTGAACTCTGCTTGTTGCAACATCTGTTCTTGCTTACATAGGGAAGTTACATGGGTGTAAGGAAGAGAAATCAAAAGAAGTACTTAAAAAATGATCATGAAATGCTGGACAAAATAATTTCTTGTTCCTGTCAACTCTCCCCTCCCCCCGGCCCTGCCCTTTTGGAAATCCTTAGTCACATTTTTGACTGAAGAGTAAGAAGTGGATTTGAGGAGACTGTGACTAAATGCAAATTGGCAAAAGAGGGAAAAAGGAATTTTAGCAAAAGAAGAAGAGTTCCCATTTTTAACAGAAAATAATCAAGCTTCCTTCTTCAGAGGATTTCATTAACGCATCCAACTGCGGAGACAGCATATGGTTTACATAATGAGTTGCAGCTTTATTAATATGGAAAGCAAAATAAATGAGACAGACTCATCTTTTTGTGGCTCTAGGTGGAGTTAGGCCTGATACTATGCTCTTTGATTTTTATGATCAGCCTGTGCCTTGCCACCCAACCCTCTGAACCCTCTGCACAGGTGCTGGACTGTCATAACAGGGAAACCTTTGATACCAACATCACCGGCTCATCCACTGACTACTGAATTTCAGAGTCCCTTTTAGCCCGAAGCAGTGAATTCTAGAGCAAAGGCAGAGCTGGTCTGCCAGACTAGTCGAAAAACCTGTGACCTTGTCTCTGGGAAAGCTAAGATTAATGAGGAGAGCAATTCAGCACAGTAGCCAGTGATTAGATGGCAAAACAGAGAGTTATCTGCAATGTGATTGCCAGGAGAAAATCCAGCAAATGACTGTCTGACATGACAATCACTGTCAGGTGTCTTGACATCAAACACTTGCCTGTTATAGGGCCAGTTAAAGGGCAGGACACAGCTTCACAGTCCTTGTTCATAGGAAGAGATGCAAAATAAGATGCCTTTACCATAACTTTCAGATATTAAAAAGTCATGTTCATCACCCAGAATTGAATTGTTTTACCTACCTAAATTCATGTTGCATCTTCACTTGCCATCATAGTTTCATACTTTGCCATTGACTTCACCAGGACTAGACTGACCTGTTTAAAGGCTTGTTTTCACGACCAAGCTTCTGCTTTACCTTTCACGTGTATGATCTTCACATGCAGACATGCAAGAGCCTTGTTGCAAGTACTTGGTGTTTTAATTCAGACTGGCTGGCTCAGCTTGAGCAGAAGATTTCTCTTTTGCCAAATCCACCACTCTCTGCATTGATCTTCTGCTTGTTATTATTATCATCATTTTTTTACAACTGAAAGTTATATTTAGTTTAAAGAAATGCCAGTGAGGCTGACTTAAGTTACCTCCAACACAGTTGTATAGGAAAGAAAGGCTTAGGGTAAATCCCTTGTACATCATTTGTTAACTGTTTGATGGCGTTACACTCTCTGAGCCAGTCTGATCATTCACCAGTGGCAGAGCCAGTCCATGCTGCCTGGGTACTCTGTTGGTGAATTTTACTTTGTTTCTTTCTTGATCCTCTACCAGTGGTGCTGAGCTGTTGTTCTCACTTGGTGCTTGGCTTGAGGTTTAATGCCTGTCTTTCAGACTGCAAAGGTCTTGCACATCCTAAAGGTCATCTGTTTTCTTCAAGGTTTCGAACTGGTCCCGTGCAAGACATTACATGTCTCCTCAGTAGTAGTACATGACAATATACAGATGACTTAGTGACAGTCCTTTAGTTGCCTCTGTGCAGTAGCCCTTCAGAGCACCACACATGATATATGCCTTTTCCATAAGAGCTCCTTTCTGCTTTCCCCCACCTCTTTAAGAGAAGTAGAGACCTTGTGTCTTGGAAAAACACTGCATTAGGCTGGGAACCAAAGGATTGTAAATTGATGTCGTCTACCAATTGCTACCAATAATTCTGTTCTATTCCTAACATTTATTTTGCTGCAATGCCTCTGACCCCCAGTTTGCAAGTGTCTTTTACCCATTTTGCAAGTTACATAACGCACAGGTTGTAAAAAAGTAGTTTCTGGAAAGGGTGGGAATAAAATCTAGATTTTAGCATGGCCACATCCACTGTTCACTTAGTTTATTACAGTATTCCCCAGCCAACCCTCTGCCTCTCTTGTCTGAATGCTGGGCTGTGCTAGCCTTTGCAGTTGTAGGACTTGGCTTTTCTGTATGCAAGCATTACGCTAAAAACATCCGGTCAGCAAAGCCAGAAATAGCAATGGGCTGATTTCCTCAGTTCTGCCTCACAAAAATCTGCACAGTCCATTAGCAACATACGTGCCATGTTTCCATTTAGTGTGTCCCAAATAACATCTGATCCATTAGCTTCTCAGGAAGAGACCAGTAGCATGAGTTTAATTCAAATAACACCAATGATGTGTGTGGGAGAAATGGAAACAGCAACAGTTGTGTATATTGTCACATAACTGGAAACTGCCCTTGTATAACAGTAACAAATCCCTTCTCGTACAGCATTTTCTGTGAAGTTTCATGGCTACATGTCTCTGTTGAGGGGCTGCCTGGGAAGCTGTAGTCTGTGAGGTTTGGATAGAGGCAGCCTGAGTTGCTTGTACTGAGTGGCCCCAGTAGTTGTTATAACTGGAGATATTTCCACACAGAGAGTAGCAGACTTAGATGAGTTCATAGAATCATAAAATCACAGAATATCTCAAGCTGGAAGGGACCCATAAGGATCATTGAGTCCAACTCCCTGCTCCTCGTAGGACTACCTAAAACTAAACCATATGACTAAGAGCATTGTCCAGACACTCCTGAACTCTGACAGGCTTGGTGCTGTGACCACTTCCCTGGGGAGCCTGTTCCAGTGACTGACCACCCTCTCGGTGAAGAACCTTTTCCTAATGTCCAAACTGAACTTCCCCTGACGCAGCTTCATTCCATCTCCTCATGTCCTATCACTGGCCACCAGAGATGAGATCAGCACCTCCCCCTCCTCCGCCCCCCCCCGGAAGCTGTAGGCTACGATGAGGTCACCCCTCGGCCTTCTCTTCTCCAAGCTGAACAAACCAAGTGACCTCAGCCGCTCCTCCTAAGCCCTGCCCTCAAGACCTTTCACCATCTTGGTCACCCTCCTCTGGACACACTCTAACAGTTTGGTGTCCTCCATATATTGAGGCGCCCAAAACTGCACACAGAACTCGAGGTGGGTCCCCACCAGGGCAGTGCAGAGTGGGACAATCCCCTTCCTCGACCGGCTGGCAATGCTGTGCTTGACGCACCCCAGGATTTGGTTGGCCCTTTTGGCTGCCAAGTTTGGCTTGCCAGTTTTCAAGCTCGGTTTTGCTGCTGTGCTACCATGGACTAAGCAGTTTTTAAACTACAATTGCTTTCTTGTCTAGGTGCCCTGGAGCGAAAGCAAGGTAGGAAATAAAAAACCCTTCACTGAAGAGCTTTTCCTGCATCCTCAAAAGTCCAGGCTAAGGCACAGAAGTGTAATGTCCCTGGTGCAATGTATTTCTAATAATCATGAGCCAATAGACATTACGAGGAACTACCTAAACATACACATATGTGCAAATGCATACAGCTACAGACACAAGCCACACCCCTAATGGTGCATTGACACAAGGCGGAAAGGAAGCAGCACCGGGGAAGCCCACCTGTTTGTAACGTTGTAGGTGAGAAGGTGGGTTGTACCTGCTGCCACGGTGCTGCTCTCTGCAAGGCCTCTGTGCTCGACACAGCCTCACCCATCTCAGCTGCCAACATGTGGGTTTGACTGCTAAAACTCATAAGGCCTGAACACTCGGCTTTGGGTGTGCTGAGGTGGGGAACTCAATATTTTCAGTCCTCTTCCTTACACCTCCTGGGATGTCCACATCACAGGCATCAGGAAGGGGTGTAGAGCATTTTGCTTTGGGCCATCTTCTCAGTGGCTATAATATTGGGGTTTTTTCTTTTATGATTTTTTTTTTTTCTTCATCTTGAGAAACAGCCTGTCTCCAGGTCACTGTTGTGCCTGCACTGCCAAGGTAAGCTCCATTTCAGAGTAGATCACCGTAAATCTTGTATTTTAAACATCATACTCACAAAAGTAGGAAAGACTTGGAGTGTCTGAAGCACCAGAGAGATCTAGTAATCTCTTTTTTCTTTGGGATAAGAGTAGGCAATTGCATGATCCCACTGGATATTCTTCTCTTTACTTGATCTGTTCATCTCTATGTCTATTGCTCTATTACAATCTCTTGTGTGAAGAAAGTTTGAGATGTGAAGAGAGATAATAAATATATTCCATGGTTCACTGCTGCTCTTCAAATGATTTCTGTAACTTAGATTAAGTGGTGCAGCTGTCCCTTCCCCGTAACTTGCTTTTGAAGTCCCCTGGTACCTGTGTTTATCCAGGTTGCACAACAGCTGAAGTATATGACAAGGAAAAATGTATGATTGTCAGTGTCTTACTCAATTAATGCAGTGTGAAACAGAATGGAGAGATGGATGTTTGGAATATGGTGTTGATATTTGCAATCTCTTTCACTTGCAATATGTCTTTAATGTAAAACAGAGAGAGCAAACTTGAGTTTTGGTGTAGTATCTTTACTGTTTTATCTCGGTTTGCAAAACCAGCCTGTTTATTTCTAAATTCTGAAAACTGATCTTGGGGATAGATTTTAAACTGGGAAGACCAATGTTTGAAACTTCAGAGTGCTTTCCTGTAAAAGTGTCTAGATATTAATTTTGCTACTGGTATGTACATTCAGTTGTTTAATATGGCTGTTCAATACTGAGTAAGTGTGGACACACACCAGTGCAGGACTGTGATTTTCTTGGGTCTCAAGGGCCAAGGAGAGCTACTGAAAAAGTGCCCCAGTCTGCTGCTAAATAGAAATCCTGTTGGGTGGTCTTTTTAAAAAAGGCTTTGGGTGGTATAAATAAAAATCAGCTTCCACCAGCTGAACACTGATTTAATTTTAGTAAAGTCTTAGTTCAACACAGTAATACTTCCTATGTGGAAAACTGACAAAGTTGGCAAGTTTCATCAGCTATACATAGGCAGGAATTTCAGTATTTTCCAGCTACTTTTAAACCAGCAATGTTCCATCTTGTGTGACCTTTTGCTATGACTAAGAAGCAAAAGTAAATTGATACTGTGAAACGAAAGGACAGAAAGATAGTTGACAGTTGTTAGAGCCTGAGACACAGAATAGAATAGGGCATGATAGGTAAATATTAAAGAGCAGCTTTTGTATTGGAGTAGCAGAAGAAGGTGGAATCAATGTATCAGACCTTGCAGTGGCCACACAGAGGAGTAAATGCATAGCCTGAGCTCTACAGGCTGCCTGCAAGCCTTAGAGCCAGAGCTGACCTGAAGCTGAAGGCTGGCACTGCTGCAGCGACGGCTGAGTGTGCTCCAGCTTGACTTCACGTGACAACTGCACAGAGAGCAGCAGAGAAATGCAGCAAGACAACTCTCTTAATACCATTCTTTTTGACATGGTCAGGCCTAATGCACTGATGTCACAAGAAATATCTGCTGGGTGGACTCCTTGAAGCAGCTGTGTGTGCTGTAGGTAGAAGCCAAGAACTTCTTCAGGTGCAGTTTGCGATCTGAGCCTCCCGAGAACCACACAAGGAAAAATGTACTGACATAGGACTTGCATGTTGGTTCGTGTGGTCTGAAATACTTCATGTGGTTTCCCAATCTAAACCTCCCCTGGTGTGACTTGAGGCCGTTTCCTCTCGTCGTATCACTAGTTACTTGATAGAAGAGATCAGCACCCACCTCACTGCAACCTCCTTTCAGGTAGTTGTACAGAGCGATAGGGTCTCCCCTCAGCCTCCTTTTCTCCAGGCTAAACAACCCCAGTTCCCTCAGCTACTCCTTATAAGACTTGTGCTCTAGACCCTTCACCAGTTTCATTGCTCAATGAATGTTGCTCGTTCTACTTGTCTGGCATCCTTTCTCTTTTGGGAGCTTGCAGGCTCACAGAGCAGCTTCCCTGTGCAGTCAGCAAGAAGTTTCCATGGTGTCCCTGTTACAAAGCATGCAGCCACCACCTCTCGCTCCTGGTGAGGTAGAAACTTCGCTTTTGCAAATCAGAAGCAGTACAATATCTGCTTTGAGAACTGTGCTGCTAGTCTTCTAACTGGACATTTCAGTGGCTTGAGACTATGAAGGCCCAAACGATAAAATAGTAAGTCTGAGAGCATCCTGGACTTCTGCTAGATGTAATGGGAAGGATCCCCATTTGCTTATTCAAGAAATTTCCCGAAGCAGAAAATATATTTTTAGCGGTATTTTAACTGTATGTTTTGGAAATGTTTCACATATAATATATCACTTTTGCCATGTAGTGATTAGATCTGTGGCTGGGTCTATGACCAAATATTGAGATATAATGAACAACGCAATATGGAAAATATGTTTGATCCATTAAATAAAAGTGAGAGCTGGATCTCACAGTTAAGTCTGCTCTCTGTGTTTGCCTAGAGCAAACAAGCAGGAAAGGCAAAGCGTTCATGTGGAATGTGGATGAAAATAATTCAACAAGGGTTACTGTAAATACTGTAGAAAAGCATTGGTGAAAGCAGATTAAATTACTGTTACAGGCAGGTCCCAAATGCTGTAACACTAAGGTATAAAATACAGAGAAGAAAAAAAATAGTTTGGTCTAATAGTCTTGTGTATACACTAAGGAAAGAAGTATGTCTTTCTACTGTCATAGTACCTTCAACAGTTTTCAGAGCAGATACAGAAGCTGTTCCCACAGTCCTCCTTCAGGGATAGCAAAAATTCTTCGCAAATTAACCCACACAGGTTCTTTCCAGCAGAAAAGTACATAAGTTATTTTTCAAGATGAGGCAGACATCTGTTTGTTTTCTGGTTCAACAAAGCCATTGCACTGGATTTTTAATACTTCCATATATTTCCTTTTATATTTCATATGTATAAAGATTTTTATATATATAATACTTCCAATTATAAAGGGGGGAAATCCAATATTAAGAAAATTAAGCCTGTTTTATTCTTCACAGTTTACCAAAAACTGAATAAAATCCTTTTTGACTACACAGAATTGCCTTTAATTTTCATTTTTGTGGAAACCATTTAGTTCATTACAGTACCTTAATTATTACATGTACACAAAGGAATTGCCTTACAGTCTAATATGTGCTTTTGGTAAGGAAATAATAGAATTAACTATAATTACTGGATTCCTTCTTTGAAGACTTACAGATGCTGCTTGCTACATAGGACTGGAGACACTCTTTATTTTTAAGAGAAAGGAAATGTTTTTGACCAGTGTACTTTATCATGGAAGCGTTGCAGCTGCATTTAGGTAGTGGGTTTTGTGTACCTACTCCATGTTATGGCCAACAAACTGAAAATCCATCTAGCTGATGCAACACGAGATACAGAATACTTCCAAAGGACACACAAGTGCTATGTAGTAAAATGTGTGCTTTGTATCACAGGCCACTGGTGTGAGTAAGCCAGCCATAGCTGACCACAGCATCTGCTACGTGAGAGCAAAATGTAGCAGGCATCAAACCTTGTTTGTAATTTTGTTTTCTTAATCTTGAAAACAGTGATCTCTGTACACTTTTTCTTCTTTGCTTCCTTTCTCTGTGTTCCTCTACATGTAATTTTAAAGTGAAAACATATGACTTACAGCCTAACTCTGTCCATTTACTCAGCTGTACCTATTTAATCAATTTAAAGTGGAGAGAGTTTACCAACTTCCAAAAATAAATCCAGGACTAGTGCAGAGTATTGTATAAACAAAGGACTAATTTAATTTTTACTTCTTTTTTAAAAAAAAGTGTGCGTGGAAAAAAATTTTACAAATGACCTTTCTGCTTGGGGAAAAAAATAAAAGACAGACTAGGGAACATGGTGGTTCTTTACTTGGATTCTTCCTCTTCTAAGGCCACAACAAAACGAACAAGCCCTGAAACAAAACTGAGAGTTTAGATTAATGGCTTCTGGCAAACTGTCAACTGATATTAACTTTATCATTCAACATGATGTCAGTTCGAAAAGCTTCAGGACAGGGCATTTGAATGTTAGAATCCTGATTAACAGATTAAATGAATTCCACTTTATCTTTCAGCCCAGTACTGTGGACCAGGACACCTGACTTACTAATCTTCTCTGACTTTTGGGTAAGTATCCCTGACTGCAGCTTGGACTCAGACCATCGTAAGACAGATGAAGAGAGCATGGCAGATAGCTTAGCTGCTGTTTTCTAGCAACTATTTTGTTACTTTGGCTGGCCAGTTTAGATCTCATTAATGCTAATACTGGAATAGGCTCATGACTCACAATGCTAATCTATGTTTCATGTGGCCTGAATTTTCTTGGAAGCAGAGGTTGTTAAATATTTATATTATGTTAGTATTTAGTATCACTAATCTCCGTGGGCCCGTCTTGCTATGTTCTGTAAAAATATTTAGTTCACGCAATCCTTCTCCTGAGGTGCTGCTGCACTTTATCAATGGCAGAAAGCAGCATGCTCTCTAGCCCAGGCCAATGACTGCCTTGTTAGTAGATGTTCATTCCCATTTTTAAATCTGAAAATATTATAGTTTGCCAGCAAATACCAGTAAGTTTTTTATGCCATTGTTAAGCAGGCATTATTTCATACCTAACATTGCAATGAGGTTTGCAGTTTTCCCAGGGATTTATTTTTGTTTAAACAATAGCCACCTGCAAATTGGAGATCATTTAGTATTTCAGATGCACTTAGAATTCAGATGCACAGCTAAGTTTGAGGCTTTTGTGCAGGCATACGAACAACTGAGTGCAAAAAAACAAAAGACCACTTTCACAATCAATTTTGATGTGTGCTTGGAACAGGAACATGGAAGTAATAACACATAGGAATGATTAAAAGCATTCTGAGGTCCAAATACCTTTGTTTGCAAAACACCATTCTCAAAATTCCTTTCTTTTGGTAGACAGGAATATTCCCAACAGCTTCATTTCTGTAAGGAATTACCTTGTCATTTAGACAGGTATCATTGTGGCAGGAGAATTGGAAGAGGAAATTAATCTTGGGATGAATCTTGGGATGGGATTCCTCGTACCACCTTAAGCTGTCTCCGTTTGAGTTAGTCATTGTGAACTCTCTTTATAGACAAAAGAGAGAAACAAGCATTTTAAAACAGCAGATCTCTATTTTAAGTGTTTGCTTTAGAATGAGGGAAATTGTGTTCTTGAAACTTGTTTATCTCCTTTGTCAGTAAAGGCAACTGAGGAGAACTAGCTCTGCTGTGGATGTCCACAGTGCATACGAGTTGTGCAAACTGAGTCACACCTGAGCACCTTCCATTTCTTGCCCCATTGTCTGTTCCCATGGACAGATAGGTCCCAGTATATTCTTCCCATTCACCTCCTCTTCCTTGATTGATCTGTTGCTGAAAACAACAGAAGCTTGAAGCTGTTAAACAGATATTTCCTACTATTCAGATTTGCCTCTTGCATGTCTGGTAAATGAGATCTGCACTTTCACCAGTGACAAACTTGCTGGTTTTGCTGTTTGCTGTAGAGCTTCTCTTCCAGGAATATGAGCCTGAAATGCTATTACTTTTTAAGGTTATTTTTTCCCCTCCCTTTCCAAGGAGGGTTGTATGTGCTGGTAAGGCCATGACAGTTGATTAACTCTGGTTATGAGGATGCTTTATTTATTCCCATTAAGTCTCTTGCAGAAGTGTGGTTTCAGCTTATCATATCACTTTCAAAGGAGTCACATTGTGCTCTTTTGACCTTTTGACCATTCTTCATTAAAAATTCATTGTTATGCTTCCCCCAAGAAATGTATATTTCTCCTCAACCATGTTTCAGCCCTGTAAAACACTAAAATGCATTTTAAACCCTTTTCGCCCATTCAGAAAAGCATTGCAAAACCACGCTTCTGCAGCACCTCCCACCTGAGAATGCCAGAGACCTTTGCAGGCATGAACACATGAGAGAAAAGGAAATATCATGCTCAAAAGCTGGACAATGCAGGAAAACATTTCATGAATTGCCAAAGCTCACACAGCAGCACCATGATAGTACGTAGTCCCTTCCACATGATGCTCTTTTTTTTGATGTCCACTCCTGTACATTAACCACAGTAGCCCATAGGATCACATTCTTCTTTCTTTTCTGAGAATTGATTTATCACCACAAGGATGGTTTATTATACAGCCTGATGCTGTAAATCTTTCCCGCTCTAATGGCTGATAGAATTCTGGCACCGTGGTGAGTTCTTGCTCATTTACTCTCTGGATATCAAGTACGCTGCTGATGTGAGAATGAGCTTCCTGGGAAGTCTCTCTTAACATAGAAATGTGAGAATCAAAGAATTTGATTCTGCTGGGATTTTTCTCATTAATCAGGGTTCTGAATGGTTTTGCAACCCTTTGTTTCCTTCATCTTCATTTTTATTGCATCCTAAGTTTTAGAGGGAAGCATTTTTTAAAATAAAAAAACCAGAAAACAAAGAGCCAAGCAATAACTGAATAACTGTGAACTACGGCCTCAGTAGGACTGTTTGTTCAACACAGTCACACAGAGCCAGTCTGCTTTAAAAACGCCTATGGCTTCAGTTCTATTAAATATAATTTGTTTTAATACAAGCAATAATCAACACTGCATACATCTGTGAGGGAAGGAGGAGGGCTGGGAAGGCAAGGAATCCCACATATCCTTTGAGATTATTTCTATAGTCTCATGAATTTATTCAGGGGCTTGGAAGAGGTATTTAATTCACTACAGGAATTGCTTGCCAGTGCAAGCAAGGTTTAATTCACAAGCAGGCTGGTGTTATAGAGTGCTTTACAGTCCTTACATTGAAGGTGCCCCTGTAGTGCAAAATACCATCAATGTGGAGAAGTGACACAGCAATGTGAAGGATGCCTCTTGGAGGCTATGTCTGAATGGAAGCCATAAATGTAGCCGCAGCTCATGTAGCCATGCCTAAGCTAGCTGCAACTAGGCTGTTTTGGGTAAGGCTGGCCCCATGTCCACCCCAGTCTGAAACCTGAGTGAGCACAAAGGAAAATGGCAATAGTTTTTCCCTCTCTGCTGTTTGAAAGGCCACTTGTGTAAAAAAAGCAACTGGTTAAAGTACAACTCCAGATAAACTGAGATAAAAGTGTTAGGATCTAGAGTATCTCTTCCATAATATGGGATAGTTGTTCTCAGTGGGTTTCCTGTAGATGCCTCCAATACAATTTGTTACCAGATACCAACAGTCTTAACGTGTGTGTCTGTGAGTGGCCCAGTGCCAACCAAGCACAGACCTAAGCACAGGGATGTGTGCATTTTCATACTTAATTATTGCCATTCAGTCTATTAAGAGTGAAAATCTCACCCTGATAAAGCTCCAAGGGATACAATTCTAGCAGGTTGTCCATTGAGTAAGGTGTTAATGTGAATATGCCACTCTTGGGCTCAGTTTTCTGTTCTCAGTCTTTGGGATTTTGTTTTTTGTTTTTTTGTTTTTTTTAAATTCAGGTTGTGTTTCAAAATGTTTATCCCATATTCGGAGCTGTCTTTGGGAACAGCCCCTGTTACCTTTCTCCCACAGTAGCTGCCTTCGCTGGGAGCAATGAAACTGGCAATGAGCTTGGGGTGTGCGTGGGAGGCAGCCCCATTCCCACTGCAGCTGGGAAGGGACTTCAGAAAAATTCCTGCGAGGCACATTACAATGGACTTCATCATTCAGAAGCAAAACTGGTGGCTCTTTGACCCTGCAAGCAGAGTCCTCTGCTGGAGTCCTGCTTAACCAGGTAAAGTCCCATGGGTATATCTGAATTTGTCTGATCTGCTTGTCCTTACTACTGAGATGGACTTTCCTCTGCCTAGTTGGTGCATCAGATAGGATTTTGGATGGAATTAACGGTTACAAAGCTTAGCACTGCTCGGGCAGAGGCACTTTTTTGTGTGCACAACAGCAGAAGTGTAAGCACCCAGAGAGCTTCAGTGATGGAAACGCAGATGCTAAGAGAGAGCTGATATCTAGAGACTTGAGAATGGCAGAGGTAAGAGTGCACAACTGTAAATACCCACGGTTTGCCTGAAGTAGAAGCACCAAAGAATAGACCTATAGTCTAGTTACATCTGCTTTTGTGCGTATTTGAAGAATGGCTTATCACATGATAGCTTTTGGATAACCCCTCTGGTGTACAAGCTCCTCTTCTTTCCACTGGAGTCACTGGAGCTCCACTGCCTATGGGGGGGTAACAGCAATGTGCTGTGTTTACCCTATTGTAAGTAACAGACTTTGTTTTCTGCATAACTTTCCTGCAAAAAAATGGTTTTGGTTTTTGTTAAGAAAGCAAAGGATGTTTACACATTTAAGGTTCTCCCTATATATGAAATAACAACTTTCAGAAATCTAAAGCCCCCTGACATTTAAAGAACTCATCCTACTTATAAAGGGGGAAAAAAAGTGAATTGGGTTCATATTGAAATGTAGATTGGTACAGGATTTACTATGGATTATTAATTCCCCCTCAGGTTTATTCGTATTTCATGAGCCATCAGGTCAGAACATGAAAGAATGAACAGCCACAATGGAGATTACTTCCTGAAGAAAGCCATGTGTATTTCTGTGATGGTCATGAAGTTACAGACATTAATTTCCAGTATTGTAATTTGCAGAAGCCTCATTACCTGACCTAGACCATGGAGATGACACTTCCTTTAAAGGCATATTAGTAGTTTATTTCATTTTCTTCATCAGCTTAGACATGCTTGTTAGTCACCATCACTGCTGGAAATGTGCACACTTCCAAATGTTCAGAGTTTCTATGTGCAATGGTATATATAGCATGAAAATGATAAATATAAAGAGCAAGAGTCAGCAAGGACATGTACAATTTTGCCTACTTTTACTGTTCCATCCAAATGCTTGTTCAACAATGTTTTTGTCCTTTCCCCCCATCTCCCTCCCCTTCTATGTTACACGTGTATGTTGTGTGCGCCCTGTCCAATATTGCTGAATATTGCTAACTCTTGACAGTTTGAGGGCAGACAGAGAGGGCATCTGTTGTATGTCGTGGGGGTTTTTTTGATGCCTGGTGATAATGTTGATAGAGATACTTTGATCTTTAAGCAATTTGACTTCATGGAAGAGATTCTGACCGTGTGGATGTCTAAGTAACATCCATCAGTTCATAAATCTAAATAATTCTCAAACTCTCCTACTGGTTTTATGATCTGCTAAATTATACAGTCTAAAGTATTTTTCAACTGTTCCACATTTGTGGCCAAATCTTTGGAGATGGTGAAAGCTGAGCCTTTAGGGTCCTGTTTCTATGGCAGGAAGGGCACAGGCAGCATTTGTAGGCCTGGGCAGATGAAGATGGTTTTCACCTGCTTTGTTATTGGGCAGATGTTTGTCATGCTTAGCATCCATTCTCCTTTTATGCCTTTATTAAAAAACTCCCCTCTACACAGGACAGATTTTGCAGCCTACTTGAGCTCTCATTGATGTTGCAAACGTCTTTCTATGGCAGATTTGAATAAAGGACAGATATTTTAATAATTTTTTGGTAATAACTCCCGTGGTTTAGGAGAGAGCTTTTGTTACCACTGGCATGCAATAAAAGCCTCTTTTGAACACTTTTGATGAAGGGTGAACTCTTTTCACGCCTGTATGTGTGCAGGGGTATGTGAGCAGTGCCCACCCAGGAGTCAGACCCTGCTCAGCCTTCTGCTCAGCCTCCTTCAAACTGGTCTTGACATTTAAAAACTACTCTGAATTAAGGACTCCCTCACATCTCAGATCAGCACCTTACAGACACAAATCTGGGCTTCCTTTGTCTTATAAAATCTCTATTTGAAAAGATGTCTCTTCCAGACTTCTCAGATTTCTGAAAAAGTGTGATTGTAGAAGAAATTTCACTTTGCCAGTACTGTTCTGGTTAAGCAGAGGAGGAAGAGGAGGAGGAGGTGGAGGACCTTCACATCGACCTCTCCTCCTCTTCTGAGCTCTGTGTTAGGCACTGACTACTGTGTCCTTCTGGTCTCAGTCAGACCAAATATCAGTTTTGACCAGATTTTCTCTGTAGAATGGCTCCAAGTAGGGTTATTTCATTGTATTGTATATCAGCAGGTTAAAATTGCTGAGGCATCTGTCAGAGCACAGTAAGTATCACTGCTTTCCTCTTACCCAAATACCGTGTGGCCAGCAATGGCACTTTGCAGCCAGAGGGAAACAAAGAGCCATTACTTTCAGTGTGCGGTCCTGATCAGGATGTATATTGATAGTTTGTTCTAGGAAGAAGGGTTTATGAGTGCCTCTGGCAAATGGTGCTGTGAGCCGTGCACCTATAAATTCTAAGTTGGCAATATCAAACAAAAAATATTCTCCGGCTATACCCTGAGGTAACAGGGAGTGGGAAAAGCCAAGCTGCACTACTAATCCATAACCACAGAAATTACCTCCATTCCAGAACAAACACTATATAAAATTTTAAAAGCTAGCCAGCCCAATATATGTAACAAAATGTCAGTAGTATAATTCAAACCAACCATAGAAATTAGGATATATAGCATTTGGTCATTTATACACTTCTGTATCAGCATTTGCTAAGAACAAAGGTTGACAGCCATTCAGGACCTCATTCTGCCCAATGAATATCATCACCAAACCATTCTGCTTTGGTGGTAACACTTGCTAATTACCAGGTAGCACCTACACAATAGCACAAATATACTAATTTTAGAGACTTTAGTTCCATTTAAAATGTCATAAAGAAACATTTGTGAATTTCAATATTGTTGTTGTGGATTTCACAATGTTATAGCTGAGAGAAGACTCTAACCTTAGAGATTTGGCAGCAGTTGCATTTGAGAAGTGATAAACCCATTATATGCTCAGTAGATATCCCCCCCATCTGTTGACAAAATAAAATTATAGAAAATGTTGGACTGAAATCAAATGTTTTTAATAACCAGTTTTCTTCCCACCCCAACAATAAAATAAATTCAGTATAACAAATAAAATGTAAAATGCACAACAGTTTACACAAGACAATTTTTACAGTTTCATGGGAGATTTTGAAATTTTCTCTGTGGAGTTTCTCCAGGTATTTCAGGCAGGTGTTTGTGCTATCTGTAAGGCCCTCTTGCTATAATGAATTTCATTTTGTGGGAACCTACTTAACTCATCCTGCTTAGTTAAATTATTTAACAAATTAATTCAGTTTTATCTCTAACTGTTTGCTGCATCTGTGCTCCATAGCTAAGGAACAGAAAAAGGGATAGTGTTGGAGCTGTATGCTTCATTAGGCAATCAAGTTTAAAAGGCAGATAAAAAATCCAGAAAATATATGTTATTTGCTGACTTCTCATTAGGACATGATGCTGTAGGTTTCATTTTTGTCCTTTGCTATGCCTCCTGTCTTTAGATCAGAGACCTGTTGGAGCATGCTGAGGTTTCTGTCCTGTCCACTTTTCCCTTCCTCTGCCCAGATGATGGGTCGGGCTGCAGACTCCTGCTGTGGATGCAGTACTCCCCAGTCTGTTAATACAGACATTCCCTCAGATGAGTGTTTTGAACTGTCAGAAATTGCACAAGCTAAGGACATATCTCTGGGTCCAAGCATGCTCCCCAAATAGTGCTAGAAACACTGGGGAATTTTTCTGACTATTACTGGTATCTGGGAGACACTTCACCTGATCCCCGCATCTTAGTCCGGCTTGTGCATCTTTTAGAGAGGTGTGCTGAGCTCTTCTTTGAATACCTTCAAACAGGGCTTTGGTGAGTTTGGTACTTTTTCCTGTAGCCCTAACCTTGTGGTTTAGATTTGCTGTATCCTGTGTACGGAATTCTTTGTTGTAAGCAGGTTGCATGAAATGATCCTTAATTCAAATCAGGATACAGTAAAATGCAAATCCATTTATTAATTTACAACATGCTAACAGAAATCACAGTTACAGGCACTTAGAAAGAAACACAGGAGAAGGAAAACCATGCTGAAACTACTGTCATCAAGATCCAACCAGAAAAGCCCCTCTCCTTGTGTTTGCCTGTCCTGCAGCAGATGCTTCCCCGATGTATTTCTCTGTACACAACCTGTGCCGCAGGCTGTGCTCCCCAGGGAGAGCCTGCTCTCAGCAGAGCATGCCAGGTTTTATAGCTCATCCATCTCCTGGGGTCCTTTGTATTCCCCCTCCCTTCCACCTTGTGACATATTATCTCCTTCGACCTTATTCCGGGGATACCTATAACATGTCTCAGAGAGGGGATGATTGGACAGTGTGGCTAAGCTTTAATCCATCCAAAGAACTGATCCAGCCACGAATGAAGCCAGTGGGGAATAAAAAAGGGGGAGAAGGTATCTCTTTCCAACTTGATCCCCTTCCTGACCCACTTTATGTGGCAGATGGGAGAAGGAGCCATTACCCACAGAGCAGGGAGAGTCCAGGTTTGGCCACACCAAATGGAAGGGAGGGGCTGGATGGCCAACACCAGTTTGAAATGCCTTAACTTGTATAGATGTGAGGAATTTACTTCTGAGGCAGTCACCTCAGGGTGCATTTGTTACCAGTGGAGAGAAACAAGTATGTATTACCAGAGGAAGATTTCTCTCATTAGGTATCCTAGATACCTAAGTATCTCAATAGTTCAAATGACTCCCTCTCCACAAGTGACTGTTTACATCTTTCCATTGACAATAAAGGTATCCTGGGGTGACATGTATGGATTTGGATATCTGATCTTAGACAGCTGAAGCATTGGGTGAAACAAATCCTGAGTTTAGTAGGTGTATTTCCATGCTGATCATGTCCCAACTAATGGACTTGAAACCCATCTGCATATTGGTAAATAGCTAAATGACATGAACAGGCTCCTTACTTGACTTGCCTCAATAGGAATCCGTTCATTTGGGGACACACTAGACTAGAATGAGCAAGCTTTGAGTCTCAGTCTTCAGGAGATGTTTTTGCAAGATGTTACACTTCAGGTGCTAATGAATCAGATATTTTATTCAGGGGGGCACACCAGACTTTTTGTTAGAAATTCAGACTTCAGCCTAGTTCTCTTCTCCCCTGGAAGACGCAGAGAAAACTATGATAAATTAAGTGTCAAGTGTGATATACAGATAAATGTTGCCATGAAGTGTGTTTCTCTGGAATTTAACCAGGCCTGTAAGCCAGTGTATCAGTGTAACCTAGATTTAGTAGCAGTAAAGTCAATTCAAAATGTCTTCCTTCTGTACCCAAATACCTGTCAGTCTTCTTTTGCATGAGATCTGTGTGATTAAAATTTTTTTGAAAAGTATAAAACAATTTTAAAATTTCAAAAAGTATTTTCTCACGACTAACTGCTAGGCAACTGTAGTTCTCTACTGTAAATAGCACTGAGCTTAAGTGTCTTGAGTCCCTTTAGCCTCGGCATTCTCAATTACACATTGATTTTTAGTGTAGTGGATAGATAAGGAAAAGTGAACTTGTTAGTGAAATCGAGGAATGCATCTAGTCTTTCCTTAATTTAGATGTGGACTTTCCGAGAAGCATTTAGCCTAACATTACCAAGTGTCACTTTCTACTTATCAGCTGGAACTGGAGTGAAGGTGGGCTCTCCAGCTCTGCTTTGCAGTTACAGTGACTGGTTTCTGAAGATAGAGAGTTGACTCAGGTGACTCACTCAGGGTGTTATGACAGCTGTATTCTTATTTTCTTCTCTCATTTCACAGCAATCTCCCCAGATAAGGCTTTGAAAGACAGAGCTAATAGGGTACTTGTCAGCAACATGGCTTTACTTGTTAAGAAGCTGGGGCACTTGTGTTACTCAGATGATGGTGGTGCTGCTCCCAGTTTCTTTCATCTGGATGTTGCTACTTCAGGGAACAACATGTTGAGCAGCAGTGTTTTGTATGATTTCTGCAGGGCAACTTGATTCCTCTGCATTGAAAAGAGGACAATATGGTGCTTTTAGCAAAGCATTGGAAAGCTGTGCCAGGGTGTGAGTTGTCCCTTCTCATTATCCAATGGGAAAATGGGGTTGTTGAAACACCTAGTTGTGTGCTTCCAGTTGCCTGTGTTTCTTTTCTGTCTGGTATGTCCTAGTGCTGCTCAGCCCAGGTCCTGCTGGCAAATCCAGAATTCTCGGGAAATGCCTTTTGAAAATCAGAGCTATATAGATTATCTGCCTGCTGCCTGACAATCCTTGCTGAGTAGTTGATAAAGTTGCTCCTCTTACTTGTCCAGTCCATCACCGTCACCAGCAGAAAATAATTTTAAAAGATTGTACAAAAAAGCTCTGTGAAAATTTTGCAGTATTCGATCACCCCTGCACTTCCATGATAAAACCAGTAAGATTGCACAGGTTTTTCTGTAAGCAACTGCCAATCATGAAGGTAGACTTACTGATCTTACAAAATTAGAGTGGACTTGGCTCAAAAATGTTGCTTATGGTTGTACCATTTAACTGTACCTGTTTCATAAGAATCATTATATATAAGTGCACTTTAGCAGCTGTAGGTGCATAGGTATTAAAAATAGACACTGTGATCTTAAGTATTTTCAATAGTACGTGTGGCTTGCCAAATCTAGACAACTTTCACAAATAGAAAAATGCTTTTAGTTGTTTTTCATTTCATTTCTGAAGTTTTGGTTACATCTATTAGGTGCAATTAGATGTAGTCTGTCTAGTAATAGCTGTTTTAACCAATAATAACCTTAGGATACAGTGTAACTTCTTTGTTTCTGTTTTGCTGCATTACATAACATATATTATATAATTATAAATAAGATTGCACAAAACATGTAAATATAAAGAAAGGCAGAATTTAAAATAAGCTTGAGGTTAAAACTTGCTTCACCAAAAACATGGTTTTGAGCTAAAATTGGCTACTGGAGTTGCTTGAACACTGTTAGCAAATACAGAACAGTGAGGATCCTGTGTTTGACATACTTCGCACATTTAGACGTAGTTTGTACATACGGAGTTAGGCCTAAGTGATAGAAGAATTCTGGATAGCATACGAATGGATAGATGGTAAATGGTAAAAAATAGTTATTAATGAACCCTGTATTTTTGCTTTTGTCACTTATCCTTATTTAGCTTTTGGCTGTACACGAATAGTGGCTATTTCTATGAAAGCCCCCTTAAATTCCAGAGAGACTTCTCAGAAGTGAATTTATAAGTAAAAATAATTTTTTTACATTTAAATTTTTTTCATGCTTCTAGGGGATCCACTTTATTACAGAAAATAATGTTTATCACACTTATTACCACATTATGTTGATCTCATTAATTTAGATAGTATTGGATGTTTTTCAAAATCCAGGTTTTATATAAAGTCTCATCCCTCCAAATGTCAAAAGGAATTGAGATCAATATCAGACTGAAAAACTAAAGGTGAAGTATTCTCAAGTTAACAGAGAAGAAAGTGTTAGACAGGAGCAACCATAGTGCCTTCTGGACCAGTCTTGGAAATGAGTTTTAATTCAGGCTACAAAAGTATCATATGCATTTTCTTGTTACTGTCTGTTGCCAACTGTGTGTTACTCTGGACAATCCCAGAACATATGCAGAAGATCTCCAGTTGGTATACATCATTGCTGGCACTTAGGACGCTCATTAAACTGAAAGATATCTTCTTTTTTGGAGTAACAATTAATCTGTCTAAAATGTTGCTATATATTCATCTGCAGTGACATTTATAAGATTGCCTTTTATATCTTCATGGTTTCCTCTCCAGTCATTTATTTTCCAGTCAACCGCTAAGTACATTCCTATGAGTCCGTTATTTTTTTGTTACAAGAGCTAGCTGGCTGCCTGTAAATCCCTGAAAGCTGCTTTTTATTATTTATTGTCATATGTGGTTCAAAGGCCAGCCTGTACTGTAACGTGTGTAACTGCTTTAGTCCAACAAGGGAGCGGCCCAACTGCAAATAAAGAATTAGGTGGACTGTAGGTGCTGTCCCACGCTCGCCCCTGGCAGCCCTGGAAAGTGTCCAGTGCACAAGGAACACACTTTCTTATATGGAATTTCCCCATCATATGCTTAAAATTACTCTTCTTTTCCTGCCTCGAGTGGGCACATGGATCCCTTGGAGGAGGGATTTGAAGCCCTGGCTCCTCTTCCCCTCCTCTCATGCTGTTGGCTTGAAACGGCTGTGAGACTAATAACAGGATGGAAATGAAGGAGCAGAGAGGGTGTCAGTAAAGTAATTTGATTCAGCTCAGGTGTTTTGGCTCCAAACTTTATTGCCTCAGCCACTGCGCACGAGGGCCACCGGTGCCGCACCTCAGCGGGGAGCAGCTGGTGCCTCCCGCACACCATCAACAGAATCGCATAATGAGTTCCGGCAGTGACACCCACCCAGCCCTGCCACCGCGCGGGGAGTACACCGCTATCATCGCCAGCCTAATCTGCGGCCCGGGGGAGCACAGGTGTAACTGAGCACCTCATTTGGCCCCGTGGCACTGTTATTATTGGCGACGTGGAAGGTGGTTCGACTTGAGGCTTGAGACACGGAGGCTGGGAGTGAGGCAGTAACCAGAATCCTCCTTGTTTGGCCTGGAAACTGAGCGTGTTTGGGACACAAATGTGAAATCAGTCCTTGTAACATGTTTGCCAACATTTTCTGGATTTCCAGCCTGTCTGATATAAATCTCTGCCTCCTCTCATGCAATATTTGTATATTCTTGCCTTTGGTTTAATAAAACAAACATTTGGCTCTGCAAGTAATCCTTCCCCAGATTTTTTAAAAAAACCACTTTTATCACACTGTCACAATGAGGGACAGCTTCAGGCTTGCTAGCAGAAGGTAACTGCTCTGGATGTCTCTAGACTGTAGGAAAGAATTACACAGGAATTGGTGTAATCAACCACTATCTCTGAGGAGGAGAAAGTGCTTTGGTTTGACTTTAGCAACTCTTGTAATTGTAGATCCACATTAAATGCCTAGAAATGGACATTTCCAGGATTTGCAGTCCCGTAATATGATTGTCTATAGGCCAGATACAGAGAGATATTAGATTCTTAAAACAAGATTTGAGTATAATTTAAGTAGTGGCAATATAAATACAAGTGTTTTACCCTTCAAACCCTGGTTTGTGAATGGCTGCACCTGTTAATCTAGAAAGGTTCCTGTGCACATCCCCAGTCTATTCTAGGATTGCTGCTGGAGATGCCTTATTTCTTTTTGCCTTATTTACAAAAAAGGGACTTGGGCTTGGGATCCTAGTTTTGCCCTGAGCCCAGGTCCTGCCAGATTCCCTGACTAGTATTTCCACTGTTCCCTTCGTCCTCCTTGGTACCATCTAACCTTGCTATTTAATGATTTCTTTGTTTCGTTTTGGCCTGTTTTTGCTAGAAAGTTCCCTAAGTAGCGAAAAGACTGATTCATGATTGAGCTGCCTTGCACATACACTTGCGTGCACGCATATTTGCGCTGTGAGTGCCTCTGAAAGGCACAGTGGTCCCTTCCCTCCCCATGGCAAGCACATGGTGACAAAAGGGAACCCAGAAACAGGGAGACATTTGGGAGAAAGGGATTGAGCAATAGGTTGAAAATGTCCCTATAGGCAACTTATCTTGAAGAAAAGTTGCAGGCAAGCAATCTTTTTTCCAAGTTTTTGTCCTTATGTACATTCAAAACCCATTCTTTCACCCCTCTCTCAATTAACAGATTGTGCTTTGCAGAAAACCAGAACCCTTGAGCTCTCTAGTCATGTATGTGTTGCCTCATCACATTCATTGCGGACTGACATGGAACTCAGAAGGTATTCCTGACTAGTGTACTGGCCAGATCATCCATCAGTGAAGAAGGATCATCACCCCTTGGGACACTAATCCCAGCCTACATGGAATGAGGTGTATGTGAGTATGCTATATGTAGCCAGCTCCTGCACAGGATCCATATTCATTCATGACATATCTGGAGTTTTATGTCCCAGCTGAATCCTTCCCACCAGATATTCATAAGTGCTGTAGTAGGTGTCTGGCTAGCAGGCTTATCTCCCACAAGATAACTTCTTACCATTGAGGGGCTTACCAAGTTAGGCCATAAGCCTCTGCAGTGAGGCTTTGACAACAGAGGAAGCTATAGCAACGGTGATGGCAGCTTGTTACCTCTTTCCAATGTATCCAGTTTCATGGATCTGAAGCTGGTGTCAATGAGCTTCACTGAGGAATGGCCAAGGAGGAGCCCTGACCACATACCTCTTGAGGGCTACAGAGCGAGCAGAAGTTCGTTCCAGTCAATATTGATGTTTCCTCATGTAAAGGTATACATAAGCCAGCACTCAAGGGGAATGTGAGCCTGAGCATGCCAAAAAGCACTAAGGTCTTAATGAGCTGAGCACCTTTCATGTAAGTTACTGCAATAGCTGTAGTCAGTGATCCAAAAGCTGTAGTCTTAGGGTGTAGTGCCCAAACAGGACAGAGCGGTCGTGTGCATAAGCTTGTCAGTGGGAGTTATTACATGGAGTCCCAAGCCCCATCTGTCATGATTGTGTGATATGATTGATAGGCTGATGATCATGGAGCCCAAGGGACTCCTTGTAGGTGCCTTGGCTACATCTAGCAACTTGAGTAATGGAAAGTGGAGGCTTTGGCACTGTGCTGTGCTCATCCGCACGGTGCAACTGGCACGCCATTAACCTGTCACCCTCTAAACAATGCCCTGCAGTGTGCATGGGCTAGGGTAGGTTAAGAGCTGGTCCCAGGGAGGCTGGTGGCATGGCTGAAGTCTGTCATGCCCCTTGGTTTCGGTTAAGAGAAGAGCCCTGACCTGTGTTAATTACTAGGAGAATAATACTCCCGCATGACCACTGGTTCTGCCCGAATAGACAGCTGAACGATAGGATACCCTTTTCATGTCAGGCTTTTACCTCTGGCAACTCACACTGGGACAGCAAGGACCTTGGTGAAGAGATTTGTATGGGCCTCCTGGAGCCTAACATGTGCGTGCTTTATGCTGAATATGCTTTAGTTCTTCCTGGCAGTTATGGGGAGTGAGGGCATGTGGTAGATAGCAGGAGGGACATGGTTGCAGGAGACAGAAATCGCAACTTGCAGCCTGCTCTTCATGGCAAGTTAAAATAAGGGGGACAGAAGGGTTTAGCAGAGGAAAGAGAGAGGGAAGGGACGTTGCAGGAGTGGAGCTGGGACAATCTGGTTCTATTTGGAAAAAATGGATCAAGTGTTTTGCTGTAGAGGAAATCTGTCCCTCTCTGACTTTTCTCCAAGCCCCTGGCCTCTTCCCAGAGTCCTGCTGTCTTCCTACTGAAGCAGTCCCTTTTTTCTACTACTGTTATTTGAAAAGATGTGCCTGCAGGGACACTGGCCACCAGGCACTATTTTACTTCCTATTTGATAGCTCTCTACAAACTAATGTATCTGAACAGCCATGAGCACAGGATTTATATGTATGGCTGTACAGTAAGACTGAAAGACCACTTTCAGTTGTTCCGCTGCCTTTCCTGACAGTCAGTAGTTCTGCTACACAGTGAGGCAAACTAAGTGCATCATTCTTAAATTTTCACAGCTGTGACACTAGGATTAGCTTTGCCACAGGGCTTGGTCATTGCAGCACTGTGCCAAGACTAAGTCTTGTCGAAGTATAAACAGACAGGAAACTTTTAAGCCAAATACACTGGTGCTGATAGCTTTTAGCTGTCTCTAATCTTCTGGTACCAGAGGAGATATTTTTTTTTCCTATCTAGTTTTGTACATATTCTCTGCTTGATGTTAGGAATGCTAGGCTGAAGGTAGCTTGGCTTTGTGGCACCCTTAGGCACACAGAGCCCTTATGCCGATCTTTTAATGAATAAAAAGCCCTCCGGGCTCCGAATTTTGCATGTAGATACCCATGTTAGTTACCCAGGTTCTTGTTTGTGCAAATGGGGCACAACTGAGAGGACTCACTTCTAACTAGTGATGCGGAGCTGTAGTGTGGTTTAGGCATGATGTCACCATAGTGGGACCCATAAACCAAGTCAGCTGTTTGGCAGACTTTCATCTACATAAATCCCTCTGTAAACTAATTATATGGCCACAGCTTATAAATTTTACAAGAAAGCAATCTCCAAACTTGTTTTTCTTGTCGGTTGCAGATCTTGAAACTTAACTGTAGATGTTGCAAAACTAATCACCAGGGTTAGAGAGTCTATAAAGTGTACTATATTGCATAGAAATAAAAATTTCCAGTACTTCTTTCCCTCTTTAAATACCAGCTTAAGTTTCAGTCCATTCATCTTTAGTGTTTGCAAGTAACACACACACACACACATATACACACACACACAAGCCTAAACAAAACCAGTCCACAATTAAACCCTTGGAAAATGTGAGCATAAACTCCAGCTAGAAGTCTCCAAATGAAATATTTATATGTACTAGACATCTTGTATCAGGAGGTGGTTCTCTTGCTATTATCAGAAGTCAGCCCTTCACTCCCTGTGTCTGCTTCAAATGCTTTTATCCCTGGCAGCACGAGGCTTGCTTCAAACATCCTGCTTGCTTGTCAGCAGGGTTGATGCACTGTATTATAACAAGCATTCGCCACAACGGTTGTTCACAGGCAGCATTTTTAGCTCTACAAGCACAAGCCATGAGTTTCTCTATCAACATAATGATTATTTAGCCAAGGCTCTTCCAGTAAATTGAACCTAACTAGTCTTTCCTTGGGGTAAAATGCAGCAGCCATTCTTTTATTGTTGCTGTTGTAGAGAAAGCAGCATCCTCCCCAACAGTGATAGGATCTGGGCAAGGAGTAGCTGTTGCATCGTCCTCCCAATATGGCATTGGCTTATCGTCCAATTCTTAACCTAGGACCAACTGGCAGGAACACAGCCAATAACTGTACATTATTTTCATTGTAGGTAAATTTTAGTTGCACAGTTCTATCCTTAATGCTGCATCTCCCTTAGCTGAGAGATTGGTCGCATTTAACTCGTTTGGTCAAAGCTGCTTCATATTCCACAGGCAGCTCTCAGAGACTCCCTGGAGTCAGTAACTCATTTCTATAGAGAAAAAAGGTGAGTCAGCCCAGCTTTACCATGTGACAGAAATGGGGCAGCTGAAGCTTTGGAAAAGTCTTGTGATGTAAACTGCAGATCTGTGTATATTGCCTTTTTACATTAAGAGACCCTGCAACAGATAGTTGTACACTAATGTAATTAACACAAATCAACAAAATCAACAGAGGAATTTAAATATCCTAGCACAATCATAACATTTTTTTAATTAAAAAATAGAATTTAAATACAGAGTAAAAGGCAACAGTGGTGTTTCACCACAAGAACTGTATCAAGCTGGTCTATGTAACTATACCTGCCTATTAATACATTCTCCTTGTCCTGTGTCTTTGTGGAAACTCCATTTTTATAACTTAAACTGTAATGGCGATGGCACATTATTATTATTATTATTATTATCATCATCATCATCATCATTGTCATCGCCATCATCATTATCATCTTTATTATTACTACTACTACTATGTCTGACTCG